>JAZGLO010001551.1:0-40554 GCA_036873155.1 Biomphalaria sudanica
CCATTCTTTCTGCATCTTACCAGAGTTTAAGCCTAAACATCAATTTCTAGCTTGTATTTAAGGTATAAAAACTTTGTCATCCAATGTTGCATGTCTTTTTGGAATGTCGCTACTGAACTAATGAAAACCATATACTAAGTGTACTCTAAATGTTTCTGACCTGACCGCCACAACCGGTCATGTGACATGAAAGACCCGCCTACCAGCTCCACTGACACCAAATCTCAATGTCTTTCATCTTATGTAGTGATTGAAACTTTAAAAAAAAAAAATGTCTCGTATCTTTTTATTGCTCTGTGTGTGTGTGTGTTCATAATAACAATAATAATTGTATTTCTAAAGCGCTGTTAACAAACAAAATGTAGGCTCAAGGCGCTGTCATAACACAGACACGAAATAGAAATAAAAAAACTAATCTAAAAAAGTTTTAACCAAGTAGGTCTTAATGTTCTTCTTAAATGTTTAAATGAACATGATGAACGTGTGTGTTATGTTATTGTGTGTGTGTGTTTAAGTGCTGAGGAGTTAGTTAGGAAGTAGTAGAGTCTCGACCTATCGTCAGAAAAGAATCAGTACAAAGTCAGGAGTACCACCCGCGTGTCTTCACTTAGCACTCACCTATAGAATTACTGTCAAACACATCTATTGAATCTCACCCCCCCTCCTCCCCTTTATCTAATGAATTAATTTGCTAGGAAGCCCATTTCCTCTCTTTAGTCTCTTCCTTCCTCTTTACATTTCACTCATCTCTCTCTCTCTCTCTCTTTCTCTTTCTTTTTAACTCGTTTTAATTTTCCTGGAGCATATCTTGGGCACGCGCGTTGAGCTTTTGTATGGCTTCCGGTGGTCGAGGTTCACAAACATAAGCCTGGCATCATGTGCGCATGCGCGTTCTCATGTCCTTCAGCCTTTGATGAATGGACTAAAAACCGCTGTTAAAATGTTATGACAGGCCAATCTCCAATATTTGTTAGTGCGTTTCATCTCAGACTTGAACATAATATCATTTCTCATCTTAGTAATAAAATCTACTCCTCCCCTCTCCCTAAGAATATCAAAATATTACGAATTAAAAAAAGGACATTTAATGCTTTTTTAAAATTAAAATGTTTTCATCAATAACTTTCCTGCAAAACATATCTGAACTTAAGCCATAGATAGGCATACCGTATACCGGTACATGTACTGTTTAGCTAGCTCTAAACATCTGCTGCCCTAAAGAATTAGTGTGCGCTTGATCCTTTTGTTTTCAAAATTAAATATAAAGGTTCTTTTTTTTTTACATATACATATATATGTTTGTATGCGTGCATGTATGTATGTCCGACAAAGAAATCAAAACCGTTTGACTAATCTTTAGAAAAAAAATTCCTTAGATCAGGGCGGAAACCATAGTGTATGTTTAATATCCTCCCACAGCCGGGGGCCCCAAATATTTAAAAAAAAAGGCTAAATTTATCTCTATTACAGATCGAAACTTTTTAATAAATCGGGCAAACCCGCCTTCACAGTATTTATGATATGAACGTATCCACTTAATTAAACGGGTAAACCCATTTTCTGCAATCTACTTTTATTTTCATGGCGAAAGTAAAAAAAATGAAAGGAACATTGCCAAGTTTGACACAGATCTCAATCCAATCAAATAGAATGACTCGATTAGTAATACTTAGACTAAGGCGGGTATCTACTGATGTCAGTAGTTGATGAGATGGAGACAAGAGAGACGTGAAATGAACAAGACGCTGTTAGTGAGGTCTCTCTTGTGTCAAGTACTATTTGTGTTTCTACATCAACTCTCAAGTACTATTGTGTTTCTACATCAACTCTCAAGTACTATTGTGTTTCTACATCAACTCTCAAGTAGTATTGTGTTTTTACATCAACTCTCAAGTACTATTGTGTTTCTACATCAACTCTCAAGTATTATTTGTGTTTCTACATCAACTCTCAAGTACTATTTGTGTTTCTACATCAACTCTCAAGTACTATTGTGTTTCAACATCAACTCTCAAGTACTATTGTGTTTCTACATCAACTCTCAAGTACTATTGTGTTTCTACATCAACTCTCAAGTACTATTGTGTTTCTACATCAACGCTCAAGTACTATTTGTGTTTCTACATCAACTCTCAAGTACTATTGTGTTTCTACATCAACTCTCAAGTACTATTGTGTTTCTACATCAACTCTCAAGTACTATTGTGTTTCTACATCAACTGTCAAGTACTATTGTGTTTCTACATTAACTCTCAAGTACTATTGTGTTTCTACATCAACTCTCAAGTACTATTGTGTTTCTACATCAGCTCTCAAGTACTTTTGTGTTTCTACATCAACTCTCAAGTACTATTGTGTTTCTACATCAACTCTCAAGTACTATTGTGTTTCTACATCAACTCTCAAGTACTATTGTGTTTCTACATCAACTCTCAAGTACTATTGTGTTTCTATATCAACTCTCAAGTACTATTGTGTTTCTATATCAACTCTCAAGTACTATTGTGTTTCTACATCAGCTCTCAAGTACTATTGTGTTTCTATATCAACTCTCAAGTACTATTGTGTTTCTACATCAACTCTCAAGTACTATTGTGTTTCTACATCAACTCTCAAGTACTATTGTGTTTCTACATCAACTCTCAAGTACTATTGTGTTTCTATATCAACTCTCAAGTACTATTGTGTTTCTATATCAACTCTCAAGTACTATTGTGTTTCTACATCAGCTCTCAAGTACTATTGTGTTTCTACATCAACTCTCAAGTACTATTGTGTTTCTACATCAACTCTCAAGTACTATTGTGTTTCTACATCAACTGTCAAGTACTATTGTGTTTCTACATCAACTCTCAAGTACTATTGTGTTTCTACATCAACTCTCAAGTACTATTGTGTTTCTACATCAGCTCTCAAGTACTTTTGTGTTTCTACATCAACTCTCAAGTACTATTGTGTTTCTACATCAACTCTCAAGTACTATTGTGTTTCTACATCAACTCTCAAGTACTATTGTGTTTCTACATCAACTCTCAAGTACTATTGTGTTTCTACATCAACTCTCAAGTACTATTGTGTTTCTACATCAGCTCTCAAGTACTATTGTGTTTCTACATCAACTCTCAAGTACTATTGTGTTTCTACATCAGCTCTCAAGTACTTTTGTGTTTCTACATCAACTCTCAAGTACTATTGTGTTTCTACATCAACTCTCAAGTACTATTGTGTTTCTACATCAACTCTCAAGTACTATTGTGTTTCTACATCAACTCTCAAGTACTATTGTGTTTCTACATCAACTCTCAAGTACTATTGTGTTTCTATATCAACTCTCAAGTACTATTGTGTTTCTACATCAACTCTCAAGTACTATTGTGTTTCTATATCAACTCTCAAGTACTATTGTGTTTCTACATCAACTCTCAAGTACTATTGTGTTTCTATATCAACTCTCAAGTACTATTGTGTTTCTACATCAACTCTCAAGTACTATTGTGTTTCTATATCAACTCTCAAGTACTATTGTGTTTCTACATCAACTCTCAAGTACTATTGTGTTTCTATATCAACTCTCAAGTACTATTGTGTTTCTACATCAACTCTCAAGTACTATTGTGTTTCTACATCAACTCTCAAGTACTATTGTGTTTCTATATCAACTCTCAAGTACTATTGTGTTTCTATATCAACTCTCAAGTACTATTGTGTTTCTACATCAGCTCTCAAGTACTATTGTGTTTCTACATCAACTCTCAAGTACTATTGTGTTTCTACATCAGCTCTCAAGTACTATTGTGTTTCTACATCAACTCTCAAGTACTATTGTGTTTCTACATCAACTCTCAAGTACTATTGTGTTTCTACATCAACTGTCAAGTACTATTGTGTTTCTACATCAGCTCTCAAGTACTATTGTGTTTCTACATCAACTCTCAAGTACTATTGTGTTTCTACATCAGCTCTCAAGTACTTTTGTGTTTCTACATCAACTCTCAAGTACTATTGTGTTTCTACATCAACTCTCAAGTACTATTGTGTTTCTACATCAACTCTCAAGTACTATTGTGTTTCTACATCAACTCTCAAGTACTATTGTGTTTCTACATCAACTCTCAAGTACTATTGTGTTTCTATATCAACTCTCAAGTACTATTGTGTTTCTACATCAACTCTCAAGTACTATTGTGTTTCTATATCAACTCTCAAGTACTATTGTGTTTCTACATCAACTCTCAAGTACTATTGTGTTTCTATATCAACTCTCAAGTACTATTGTGTTTCTACATCAACTCTCAAGTACTATTGTGTTTCTATATCAACTCTCAAGTACTATTGTGTTTCTACATCAACTCTCAAGTACTATTGTGTTTCTATATCAACTCTCAAGTACTATTGTGTTTCTACATCAACTCTCAAGTACTATTGTGTTTCTATATCAACTCTCAAGTACTATTGTGTTTCTACATCAACTCTCAAGTACTATTGTGTTTCTATATCAACTCTCAAGTACTATTGTGTTTCTACATCAACTCTCAAGTACTATTGTGTTTCTACATCAACTCTCAAGTACTATTGTGTTTCTATATCAACTCTCAAGTACTATTGTGTTTCTACATCAACTCTCAAGTACTATTGTGTTTCTATATCAACTCTCAAGTACTATTGTGTTTCTACATCAACTCTCAAGTACTATTGTGTTTCTATATCAACTCTCAAGTACTATTGTGTTTCTACATCAACTCTCAAGTACTATTGTGTTTCTATATCAACTCTCAAGTACTATTGTGTTTCTACATCAACTCTCAAGTACTATTGTGTTTCTATATCAACTCTCAAGTACTATTGTGTTTCTACATCAACTCTCAAGTACTATTGTGTTTCTACATCAACTCTCAAGTACTATTGTGTTTCTACATCAACTCTCAAGTACTATTGTGTTTCTATATCAACTCTCAAGTACTATTGTGTTTCTACATCAGCTCTCAAGTACTATTGTGTTTCTACATCAACTCTCAAGTACTATTGTGTTTCTACATCAACTCTCAAGTACTATTGTGTTTCTACATCAACTGTCAAGTACTATTGTGTTTCTACATCAACTCTCAAGTACTATTGTGTTTCTACATCAACTCTCAAGTACTATTGTGTTTCTACATCAGCTCTCAAGTACTTTTGTGTTTCTACATCAACTCTCAAGTACTATTGTGTTTCTACATCAACTCTCAAGTACTATTGTGTTTCTACATCAACTCTCAAGTACTATTGTGTTTCTACATCAACTCTCAAGTACTATTGTGTTTCTACATCAACTCTCAAGTACTATTGTGTTTCTACATCAACTCTCAAGTACTATTGTGTTTCTACATCAACTCTCAAGTACTATTGTGTTTCTATATCAACTCTCAAGTACTATTGTGTTTCTACATCAACTCTCAAGTACTATTGTGTTTCTATATCAACTCTCAAGTACTATTGTGTTTCTACATCAACTCTCAAGTACTATTGTGTTTCTATATCAACTCTCAAGTACTATTGTGTTTCTACATCAACTCTCAAGTACTATTGTGTTTCTATATCAACTCTCAAGTACTATTGTGTTTCTACATCAACTCTCAAGTACTATTGTGTTTCTATATCAACTCTCAAGTACTATTGTGTTTCTACATCAACTCTCAAGTACTATTGTGTTTCTATATCAACTCTCAAGTACTATTGTGTTTCTACATCAACTCTCAAGTACTATTGTGTTTCTATATCAACTCTCAAGTACTATTGTGTTTCTACATCAACTCTCAAGTACAAACACGGGAGATTTATCAATAAAAGTTATGTTCGGTTTTGTTTTAAAAGAAATCTGTTCAAGTTTATTTCAATTTTATTTCATTAAGAATTCAATACGCGTACATCGCATGCGTTGAGCTACCTGTCTGGAGTACGAGCGAGCGGCAACAGTGACTAACTCCTTTAGTGCCTTGATTGTAATCACATTGTTACTGTAACAATAAATATTGCTATCGTTTTGTCGATATACTTTCTGGCTACTTTAAAAAAGCAAAAAAAAAATAAAAAATTTCAAGACTAAAGCGTGAGTACTTAATAATCTTGTTCCATTGCTCTCTCTTTCTCTCTCTCTCTCTGACATTCTCTCTCTCTCTCTGTCTGACATTCTCTATTATACATGCCTTAATATTGCAACAAAAAAAAAAAAAAAAAGAAAAAAAAAAGCTTTCAAATTAATCCAAATAAAAAAGATACTGACTGTTTTGATTGAGTAAAAATATTTTTTTGTTTTTCTAAGTTTGAAAGTATAATAGATCGGTCATTGACGCTGATTCGATGATCCTTGACCCAAAAGGCATGACCTGAAATCATTTCTAGATTTCTTCCCTTTCACGTACCTCCCCAATCTGCTGCTCAATCTTTCCATCTCCTATCGTCAATATCAACCAGATCGTCTGCTACAAATCTGTCTGTGTTAGCATTTGTTAGAATAGTTTATTCCCTCCCTTGTATTCCAAGAGCAGCTCTATGAAAAAAAATTATAAACAGAAAATAAGAGAGAGAGAGAGAGAGAGAGAGTCCCGTGATAAATACGATTGGGTCTGGGAATTTCTATAACAAGGTCAAGTTCGAAGTATCGATCCTGAAAAGCCTTGACCGCCCGATAAACCCTGGAAGCGGTGGAAGAGAGAGTGTGAAGGACGGGAGATGGACGTCAGACTGCCCTCTGGTGGCGCGAGCTCCTCCAATGAAATTACACATTTTACTCCAATGTTTGTAAGCAAACGGTCTCTGTAGAATTTCCTCGATCGTAGCAGAGAATCTGATTGGTTCGTGGCAACATTGAACAAAAGTTGAATGACTTCCGGCTCTACCGGTTTTCTTCCCGGTTGGTTCAGAAACGTCAGCACATCGTCAGTGATGTCCTTGAGTTGACGTCATCAAGAAAACATAAACACAAGATTAGGATTCCTTCAAGTTTTATGTTTTTTTTGTTTTTAATTTTGGTAAAATTAAAATTGTGTAGGTACGTAGCCCATTGACCACATTACACTACCCAAACATTAATGGTTATAAAATAACTAAGTTGATTGATACACTACAACAATCTTAGTCTTTTTTTTCAAGTTTACACATTTTCGAATATAAAAAAATTTAGAAGAAAACAACAAAATAAATACAGACTTCTAGATGTCCGTAGGAAGGCTTTTTTTTTTAAATAAAATTATTACTTGTTCTTATAATGTGCAATGGATAGATAGATAGATAGATAGATAGATAGATAGATAGACAGACAGACAGACAGACAGACAGACAGACAGACAGACAGATAGATAGATAGATAGATAGATAGATAGATAGATAGATAGATAGATAGATAGACAGACAGACAGACAGACAGATAGATAGATAGATAGATAGATAGATAGATAGATAGATAGATAGATAGATAGATAGATAGACAGATAGATAGATAGATAGATAGATAGATAGATAGATAGATAGATAGATAATTAGTAAAAGTGTTGACCATCCACTTTTCCCTCTTCCTCGTATACGCCCCCTACCCACAACGTCTTTCACACACACACACACACGAGGTTGGTCCAATAGAATGTCACCTTCTCTGATAGTAGACTTATCGCCCAACATTCTGTATTGCGCCAGTTCTTACGTCCAGGGCTGTTCAAGTAACGACACGATAAAGAGGTTAGGTCAGATGACCTTTGACAGTACAGACCATTTCTTGTTCATTTGGGATTGGTGAAAAAAAAAGAGGGGAGGGGGGGGGTCGTGCCGGTAATGAGACCTCTATGTCTACTTTTAAAAAGTTTGTAGTCCGGCATATTTATAGTCAACAAAAAGTCGAAGTGAAATTTGTTATCTCACAATCAAACGTTTGTTGAAAGCCAAACAGAGATCTAGAGAACTAAGTCTTACTATTGACTAGCAAAACAATAAATAATCGTGCCAACTTACAAACAAAAAAGTAACAGTAACACCGTATTTGTCATTATTTTTATGATGGACACTCGGTCAAGTAATATGAGGCCTCAATGGTCCCAGGTTGGAGCCCTGCCCGCCGTCATGCTTGATTGAGTCTTGGGCCAGGATGTAGGATTTTTCAATTCTGGATGACCTTGTGAAAAGTGTAAAGCCAAACAATGAACGTTGACATGGAAACAGTTTGGTCACTTTCTAGAGTCCGTGTTTCCATTCATTGACACCGTGTGGCTAAAACTTGGAGGACAGATTGTTTTATTATAATCTACATACAGGACAAGAAATGATTCCCTGCACAACAACAACACATCATAATGTAACCAGATTAGCGGAGACTTGAAACAAAGAAGAAGGTAATAAAGACAAGGTTATAAAGACAGTTTGTGTGGAAACACAAACTCAAAATCTGTCCCCGAAGTGGTCCACCCAGGAAGGTAACAGGAGGGTGTCAATATTATCAGAATGAAATTCTATCAAAGACAAATGACAGAAAAAAATGGATAAAAAAGGTTAACAGATTTTGTGTGGTGCCCCAGCGGTCCAGCAGACCAAAGGATAGGTGAAAGTGAATGTGAAGTTAGATGTGAACCTGGCCTAACTGATGTCTTATAATGAATATCTAATTGATCTTAATGTTTTCTAAAGGGCCAATCTCTTATTCCTCAAGAAAAAAAAACATTTTCGTAAACTAAAAAAAAAAAAAGAAAAATGTGTTATTTGGTTAGGTGTTATATAAATTTTAGATTTTTCGCTTTCAGAAAAGAAAAAAGTTGCCGTTGCATCAGAACTTTGAATGGTCTAAAATATTGTGATGGATTTTCACTATCTTTTCTAGTTTACGAGATCTAAACGGGACGGACGGACAGACGGAGAGACAGGCCACACAAAACTAATAGCATCTTTTCCCCTTTCGGGCGCCGCTAAAAATGGATTTTCTAAGACAATGAACGAGAGAACAAGTCAGTAGATTCTATCTTAAGATATAGGTACATAATCGAGAGAGAGAGGAGGAAGAGAGAGAGAGAGAGAAACAGAGAAAGACAGAGAGATACAAAGAGATTTTTGTTGGGCTCCTTTAGTCTTGGAACGACTATGGTTCAACTCGGACACTTTTTCATGTGACTGTGGAGCCCTATTTTGGAGAGACACTCCCGTCCATATATATATATATATCAGGTTAATGTGGCATTCGCTTTGGTGCTAGAGAAACTGGGCCATTTGTCGCGTTGTACGCTTTTCTCCCAGAGCTAAGGCCCACGTTTATTTACTGTCCGTAGCTTTCTTGGTCACCGTCGCTCTCCATCTAGTGCGGTCTAGGGCTATGTCTTCCCAGAGGTCTATATCAATGTGCACTGTTTTTAGGTCCCGTTTTATTACATCCACTTAACGGAGGTGGGGGCGTCCATTTTTTCTTGAGCCAGTCGCGAGTTGTCCGTAGAGGATGACTTTCGGAATGCGATTATCCTCCATCCCGCGCACATGTCCGAGCCAGCGCAGGCGGCGTTGTAAAGAGTGTAAAGATGCTGGGAAGACCCGTTCGCGCAACGATCTTAGTATTGCGCTCTCGCTCTTGCAGTGTGATTTTCAAGATCCTTCGGAGGCAGCGAAATTGGAAAGAGTTTTCTCTCTTGCTTCGCGTAGGTAGCCCACGACTCACTGCCGTACAGTAGCGTGCTCAGAACACATGAGAGAGAGAGAGAGAGAGAGAGAAAGAGAGAAAGACAGACAGAGAGATAAAAACAAAAAGACACAAAGAAAAAGAGACACACAGAGAGAAAAAGAAAGATAGAGACACAGAGAGAGACATTTAATGAGAAAGACATTGAGAAAAAGAGACAGAACTGGGAAAGATAGAGGGTCAGAGACACAGTAAGAGAGAGAGACAGACAGACAGACAGACAGATAGAAGTGATGCAAAAGAGAGACAGTCAGAGAGAGAGAAAAAAAACAGACAGATAGAGAAATAGATTGAGAATTAAACAGGGCAACAGCGATGTAGATTGTCACATTTTTCTTTACACAGAGTACAACAATAGACTGTGACCTCATGTCATTGTCAGAAAAACAAAACTCAAACTTGGATAAGTAGAAAACAAGAGGGGAGGTAATGACACCCTGACACTCAAACCATTTAATATTCTCCAACGTCATCTGGGATCAACTAGCATGCCCCCCCCCCCCCCCCCAACGACCCGCCCTTCTCCATCGTGGACTGGAACCGGAAACGCTATCAAACTTCTTATCGTGGCAGGGCTAATTTCACTAAAGCAGTGCTGATCCAACGACCTGGCGAAGATGTGGACTAGGGGAACTGCCTCAGAAAAAAAGTGGGGTGGGGTGGGGGGAGGGGGTGTTTCAGTTTAAAATAAATGGCAAATTTCTCCCCTGTCCCTAACGTCTATCCTAAACTTGACTGAAATGTTTATGTTTGATTGAAGTCTTCTTTAGTTCATAGAACATAAAATTGTTTCAGAAAGTGATCCAACAAGTTTGTGTTCCATCACTCGGATGAATATTTCAGGGAATGTAAGGGAACTAGTTAATTTAGCAATACTTGTACTGCTTTATAATGACATTTTCGACTAGGTCCGTGGAGCGTGTAGATCATTGTTTTGTTTCTCTGACTTGTTAGTCTGTTAGAATTTCTTTTTTTTTTTTGTAACTGATAGTAAATGATCACATTCATTGAAAGTTACAAAGAATCTTCCGACTATTGAATTTTTTTTTTATCTGTTGTTGTTTTTACAATATAAATGATTTGATTTTAGTTTCTGGCGGGTTAATTATTTTAGATCTATATGAATTAAATACGTTAGACTTTAGAATCAAACCTGATTGCTTGAAACAGTTTCAGACTTGACACAAAGTGGAACATTTTTTACTGTGCTCATTTGCTCCATCTGTCATTTCTTGGGCCACCAGTAGCACACACACACGCGCGCACACACACACACAGCGTGTCTGGCGATTCCACCCAACTGACCAACATCAATCTCGTTCTTCTCAATAGACCGGCACACGACACACTTGAACTCTCGAACCACTGGCCCGACACTTCCTCCTCTCCCTCCCCCCACACACACACCTCCACTCTCTTTCCTTAAATGAACAACAAAAACACTTTTCACCCCCCCTCCTTCATTCCATTTTCCCTACCCCCTTTCCGTTTTCAGTACTCAGTAAGTGATCGAAGATGAACGGAAACTGACCAGAGCGCCCACCGGACACCAGCGATGGTGTTTTGGTCATGTCCTCTCTCACAAATGCCATCAAGCTGAGATTTTCCTCAGTCGACTGTCCTTTCCGTTCCCTAGATGACCACGGGTCGAAAAGACGAGGACATAAACTAGCGCCCGGGGAGGAAATGAAGCGTTAGGACATCATTGGTCAGGCGCCCTATCAATTCAATTTAGATTAGAGCCAATTATTTAGAACTGAAGACTAATTAATTATTATTCGGGAAGAACACTAATAATGTCATTCTAGATTTATTCTCTAACAATCTTTCCTAACTTGTAAAGACTACAACAGCAAGCTTGAAATGGCCTACAGATGATTCAAGTTTACTTTTACAAAATTGTCTATTTTTGTAAGAGATGCTCATCTTTCAAAAGACCTTGAGTTCCGAGTTTTTTTTTAAATTAAAAGTCAACGTTATACTGATCAATCAACAAGTAAAAGAAATGCATTGTATATTTATAAAAACCTATTTTAATCATATATTTACATACCATAATGACACAATAGTAAGACGCGTAGTAATTGGGTTTTGTTGGGTATTTCCTTTGTGATGTGACAGTACATTTAAAAAGTGAGAACGGAAATAGATTCGAAACGATCAACAGGCGAACGAGGAAGAAGACCTCTTGTAGACTGTGCTCTTATTTCATAAATAAATTGTTGTTTAAATGGCTGGACTATCTCATTTTATACCGTTTGTTCTGCAGTGAGTTGTATGTTACTTAAGAACTTGCGGATCACATTAGATCTACAAATAATCAACATCACCTACTCTATATTCAACTAGAGTAGATCTAACTTTAACAACCACCCAACAATGCCTAGTGGCCAAATAGGAAATGTAGAAGAAAGTGTATACACTGAAAACACCAGAGGCCCATTTCATTCTATGGAATGCTTGAGTCTCCATTTTGTCGACTGTATATGGCATTAAATGTCTCGAGAGACGATGTAATAATCTAATCCTTTTGTCACTTCTCGTAGTCGAAAGAGTCCCCCCCTCGGTTAGGTACAACCTCTCAGCCACACGACAAATGTGTACGAAAGTATTCGGTATAAAATCTAAAGCTAAGTAGTTCAAGGACAAAGAACTTTAACAAATAAATCTTTGAATAGCTACGTTCTAAATTAATGTTTATCTGTTGCTTTATATTTGACCCGTTCTGCTCGGGCAAAGATTTCTATTTTTACGAATGTTTCGTTCAATAGACTAACCACGTGACATTGTGCTCATTTTGGGGGTTTCTCGTGGTAAGTGTGAAAACGAAACAATATAATATCGCTCAGGGCTAGTAGTCTCGTTGTGTTTGGCGCGAATGTTAAGTGTTTATGTATTTGAAAAGACTAGCAGGGGGCGCTCATTCTCGTTACCCATGTTCCCTAGAGAGTTTGATTATCAACTTTTACGGGGCCGCGCAGTGACTGTTTAGCTTCAATTCAATGCGTAAACCAGTATATCCGCTAACACGCTTCTATTCATTGCATGTTGGGCAGGTCACAATGGATTATCGGACAAGAACTGACCATAACACAATAGATGGCTATATATAAGAAGAAAATTATTTGATGAATTTGTTTGGCAAATGGACAGAGAAGTGAAGCGATGATTAGGGTGAAGATAAACTTAGGAAGGAACTCATGAATCTGTAGGAATGTATATACATAGACATGTTCCTGTAAGAATGTAAGTACATAGACATGTATTTGTAAGAATGTAGACACATAGACATGTATCTATCAGAATGTAAACTCCAAAAGTGCTCCAAAGTTGGTCAACTCTCTTTAGCTTCTGGAGGTGCTCCAAAGCTGGTCAACTCTCTTTAGCTTATGGAGGTGCTCCAAAGTTGGTCAACTCTCTTTAGCTTCTGGAGGTGCTCCAAAGTTGAGATCGTGGCCACACGTACAAAGACTTAACTGGTCTTAGGCAATAACGTTATGATGTCTAGGAACAATAACTCTTGCTCAAGCCTAGACGATGACACAAGTAAATGAAGAGATTCTATCAAGTGGTACATTTCAAGAACATTCTTCAATACATTGACTACAGATTTATGTGTGTGTGTGTGTGTTTTTAGTTACATTTTTTTTACATACAAGATATTTATAGTTATTTCCTTTTCATGTTTCTACGCAGAGTGTTACAAATGTAGAACAGCCTATAGTAGAGGCCTATCTATATAGGATCATTGAATAGAGCAAGTCATCCGAGACGTTGTGATCGTTTGTTCAACATTAACAACTTTTACTACTTTAGTTGTAAGGTCAATTCAGCCTTTAGAAAGAATATTTTATGCATACTAGTGAGTGACTTATCGTAATGATGATGTTATTGTTATCATTATGACTATCTAATAGTTATTACCCGACACAGGCAGATCGAGCTTAGTAAATGGTAAACAAAATTCAATGTTATCTCCCTTACAGGTGTCCATTGGTTGATTTTTAGCGCCCCCTATGTGTACGTCCGTCTGACCCAGTGAAAACTAGAAAATGTTTTTTGAAAATCCGACATAATGATATTTAGAACTTTCAAATTTCTGATGCAACAATTTTTATTTCTTTTTTGAAAGCGAAGCGTTTAATTTTTAAATTAATTATGCTAGCAGTTTTTTTTCTCGTGTAAATACACCATTTTTTAAAATAATTATTTACTATTAATAGTAAATATAGTTTAATAAATATATCTGAGAGTACAGTAGCGAGAAGTGTATTTTAAAACGATTTTGTATTTTTATAAAAATATTTGTATTACTAAATTAAATGTTTTCTGTTAAACAAGTTACTTGCTTTTTAAATAAGTGTGTACTTTTGTTTTAAAAGAAAAATAACGCATTTAGTAAGTCTATAATTTGAATAAAATGTAAAACGACAGCTAATAAGAAGTTTTTCATATTATATAAATGAAGTGTAATTTGCAACACTCGAAATATATAGTTTCATTCCTTGAGGCCTTGAATGAGAGATGGTGCATTAGCAGAACCATCGAATTTACAATTTAATAACATTAGTTATTGTAATTTATAAGATAATATAAGATAATAAATATAAATTAATCTCATTAGTATTGACAACACTTTCGATACGCTATCGATACATGTCTCTTCTTTTTGTATTGGCTGAAATAGGGTTATTTTGGGTTGATTGTAGTTCTTAGCTTCTGGTAGTCATGCTGAGAATATTGAAACCTGCCTTTTTATCTGCCTGAATGGACCACTTGCGGGCCGATTTTGAGTTAGCACTTCCACACAAACTTTTTAACCTTGTTTTATGACGTGTCAGTACAGTCCACTTATCGTAATAATAATAATATAAAAAATACAAATAATACAAGGACTACAATAAATTGTGTTTCTCTGTAACGAAACTTGACCCTGGCAGTGCCAGAGAATTAATATTCGTTCGTTTCTAACTTCATCATCTGTTATTATTATCATTAAATATTCTTAACGTTTGACCATTGACTGTTCTTTACTAGATGGCGCATGGTATGTGAAATATATTTGTATCCTGGAAAGCTGTTTCTCTCAATTGTTGGCTGAGTCATGCAACCAACAGTTCGGAAACCATTGGTCTGAAGATCAAGACTCTTCAAAACCTATATTAAAAGCAGAAAATTTTCCTCCTCTATCTTCTGTAGGTTGTTATCATACTGGTCACATTGTACATGTTGATAGGCTGAAGTACGACCTGAAGGGTCATCTGTGTTTTAAGTCCGAACAAGAAAACTTCAAAGCTTTCGCAGATACCATCAGGGTTGCCCTATTTCTTTTCCGTAAGTCAGTTAGTAGGTCACGTGATAGTTATAGATATTAACAGTATCATTTTCGTAATCAGTGGTAGCACTCAGCTGTTAAACAACAAAAAAAAAAAAGACTCGGACACTAGACTAGGCATGATGACACTTAAATAGCCAAAAAAAACTTTTTTTTAAATTTTGGTCATATTTCTTTTTGAAATTAATTTAATTAAAAAATAAAAAATAGATCTAGATTATCTAGATGATGTCGCGTTCATATCTCTTCACAATAATTCAGATTCAGATTTGTATTAAGTACTTTCTGACATTACAACATCTTGCAGGAGGAAGCGGCAGAGAACTCGGGTACCGTCATGAAGACACTTCAAAGCGCATAACACACGACCAAGCAGCCATCCAGTCTGAGGCCTTGAGAAAGTGACCCTTCGGAAATTGCAAAACTCTAACTATACGCATAAGTCAATAGACATACATCAATAAAATACGTGTATTGGGGTATTTCAAAGTCAAGATTTAAACTCAGCATTTAATTGTTCTTATTGTAAGGGGAATGGTGCTCACAAAAATCAAGTGTTTACCATAGAAGTCTGCATTTCACTAACTATTTGTCTTGTTTGGTACCAATACATATCAATAGATTACGCTGTCTAGGATTTAGCCTATCTGTTCCAGTAGAGCAGCGGTTCTCAACCTTTTAAGCTCGGCGACCCCTTTTTAGAATCCCCCACTCGGCCGCGACCCCCCCCCACACACACACACAGCAAAAGCAGAATAGAAAAAAACAATCCATATTTTCGATGGTCTTAGGCGACCCCTGGCAAATCGTCAATCGACCCCCAAGGAGGTCGCGATCCACAGGTTGAGAACCCCTGCAGTAGAGTATTGTTATAGTTTTTATTTATAGTAATATGCAAATAGGTCTATACCACGTTTAGTTCAATAAGACCATCTTGCCCTTGTACTGCTCCTTACTGTAGTCTCTTCTTACAGCAGATGTCGTCACGGTTCACTGCCCTCTTTCCAAAAATAAATAGACAAACAAGCTATGAGACAGGAAACTTTTAATTAGCACAATTTAATTGACACACACTGGGTGGAGGAGACCCAGGGGTTTACGACCAGGCTATTTAGTGCGAGGAACATACTGGAAGTGCATGTAGACCAGAAGTACTCATGGAGAGATAAAGTACATACAAATTATAGAAGTACTCATGGAGAGACAAAGTACATACAAAGTATAGAAGTACTCTTAAAGAAAATAAAAGCATATACATTACTACTAAAAAAAGAAAGTGCTAGAAAAAAATGAAGCCTGTAAAACTTTTGATTTGATCAATTTGATTTATTGTTATCTTGCAGACCTGGATCTGTTTATTTTGAAGTTTTGTCTTGAAAGTCGCAGTGCTTCAACTGTTGCTCACTGAGACTATCAGATATCGGTCGTGTTAAAGACACATTTTATTTGTTTTTCTTGAGCCACTTTGCTTCCATGACTCAACATTTAAAAACCAACTGACTACAAGGTGAAAATGGCGAAGTAAAAGTGGCTAATGATGGCCAGGAGGTTAGACACAGATAGAACTTTCGCCATGCAGAGATTCAAAATCTGCAAAGGTTTTAGAAACGAATTCGTTGTAGTCAGAATTGATTTTTCAACGCGAAAATTAGTCCTTTGGATTGTCCTATGGTCTTGTGCATTACAGCATCGAAAGTTTATCGTTTAAAAAAGAGAACTAAAGATTTGATTTTTTAAAAGTACAATACAGAATTCGTTGACCTATAAATACAAATAACACAACGTTGTATTTTGACTACATAGAGTGTTCACTCGAAAAAAAATAAAACAAACAAAAGGCAGGCCCCCAAAAAGGCAGGTCCCCAAAAAGGCAGACCACGGGTATGGTGGTTTGATGACGTAGAGGTAGACCTACAACAGCCAAAAGTCCGGGCATGGAGACGTAAAGCACAGCATAGATCAGAATGGAGAGATGTGCTTAAGAAGGTCAAGGCTCTCTCTACAGGATAGATCAGAATGGAGAGATGTGCTTAAGAAGGTCAAGGCTCTCTCTACAGGATAGATCAGAATGGAGAGATGTGCTAAAGAAGGTCAAGGCTCTCTCTACAGGATAGATCAGAATGGAGAGATGTGCTTAAGAAGGTCAAGGCTCTCTCTACAGGATAGATCAGAATGGAGAGATGTGCTTAAGAAGGTCAAGGCTCTCTCTACAGGATAGATCAGAATGGAGAGATGTGCTAAAGAAGGTCTATGGCTCTCTCTACTGGATAGATCAGAATGGAGTGATGTGCTAAAGAAGGTCAGGGCCCTGCATGGGCTATAGCGCCACGTGGATGGATGTAGAGTTTACTCTGTTATTTGTTAATTTTTTACTTCAGAGGTTCTATTGCATTACATATTGCTAGTTAGGCAGTAAGTCAAAGTAAAAGAAAGTTAAGAAAATAAATATTTGAAAGAATGATTTATTAGATGTTTCAAGAGAGACACACCGAGTCGAGACTAATTATCATATAAGGCCTGAACACTGACCTGTGATGTGGCAACGAGCTATTGGTCTCCACTGACCACAGGTTACCACGTCACAGGTCAGTTTTCAAGCCTACTGTTACGATTGGTCTCGCGTGAGATGTGACATTGAAACCGCACCCTAATACCACTGGTTCCTTGACCGTACGCCTCCGATCGTGATTTGGGCAGTTTCTTGACTCACTGGTATAAGAATCGCCAAGAAGTCCCTCTCCCCAGTTCTTGTACTCGTGAGCCCTAAATGAATAGGGAGACGCTCCTGGCAACTTCTGTCGTTGTTTGCTCGTGGACCTCTCTTCAAACATCGTCCTCATTATCACACTCCTCCTTCTGTTCACCTCTTCTCGCCCTTTTAAGTTAGCGATACCAACTCGGGACGTTTGTTTAGCAAAGGTCTTAACAATATCACTTCCAGTCCTAATCCCACCCCTACCTCCTCAACCACCGGGCCTTCCCCAATCCCTGTTGTAGCCCTACCCCCTTCTAGCCCCGACCTAGTACTTTGACATCTGCATGACCCGGTAACTATTTTTTTTCTATTCGAACAATATTGTGGAACAACGTTACAGGCCGACACTAAAGGGAAAGAACTCCATACACTGTTTTCACATTCAGAGATAATACAGGATGGTATTGGGGAATACTTTGTAATAAGTTATTTGTCCCACAGTTTATTACGTTAGGGCTAATCTATCAATATAAACAGATGGCTGGAACCCAACCAAAGAAAAATATAATTTTAGATTATGAATTGAACCCAGCTACGACGGGAGGTATCACCCTCTTAAAACTTGATACATACATAAGATTAGGTATACACAGTAGAACTACAGTTTCAATACGGTAATATACACTCCTGTTTAAATTTAACATGACAAATTAAACGCAAGGTGCAGTTGTGAGGATGTTATAATGTCTCCTAGTGATGCTTCGTTCAATCCCTACTTTACAACAATTTTTAAGACATTGATTTGTGTCTAATATATTTCGTTTTCCTTCATTGTTAATGTATTTTCTAATTTAGTTTTTTTTTTTTTGTCATGTTTAGCGTCTCGTGCAGCCGAACATTCAATGATGCCTTACCATTATTTCCTTTATCTTTCTTTTTCATGGGGCGCGGTGGCTGAGTGGTTAAGCGCTTGGCTTCTAAACCTGGGGTCCTGGGTTCGAATCTCGGTGAAGACTGGGATTTTGAATTTCGGGATTTTTAGGGCGCCTCTAAGTCCACGTGACTTTAGTTGGGGAAAGACACTCTGCTATTTAACCGTAGGCCAAAGAAACAGATGACCTTAATATCATCTGCCCTATGGATCGCAAGGTCTGAAAGGGAACTTTACTTTACTTTCTTTTTCGCCTGGTAATGTTTCTTGCAGGAATATCTTCAATTCTGAAATCTTAATAAATGTGTGTCTTTAAACCCAAGCTTATATATATATATATAACAGTCAGGATGAGGCTCTTTATGAAAGCCAAAATCAACGTCTTGATCCAGTAATTATTTTTTCTCACATGTGTTGTGTTCTCTGTAAATGATTCATAAATTTCTTAACGCATTCAAGCCTAGTATACTCTCAAACCAACCATACAAATGATACAATGTATTCTAAAATCCTTTCAATCAAACATTTCAACAAATATAATTTGTGTGTCTATTAATAACAAAATGGAACGGCTGACCCGATGATCTATTATTCTTTTTTTTATATTCCCCTATAAATGTCGAGAAATCAGAAATTGTATACATAAAAGTAGAATATTAAGCTTGGAACTTTAGTCCCTTTGAATTCAAGCTTTTCCTTTACCTCGCGGCCACCAAAAAGCACAGGAAGCTAGAATACAACTGTGTACCGAGCTCCACACCCTGAATAATGAAACCTAATTGAAACATGTGTATGATTACAAAGCATCTATCAAGTCACTTTCTGTTTGGGGGGGGGGGGGAGCCTTGTACACGTTACTTCTCCCATTCTCTGAGGGGAAACCTTTGACCCAATTCATCATTTCCATAACAAAACGTGACCCAATAAAAAAAAAAGACTTAAACAATTAGTCTGAATTAATTAAGTTTTTTTTAAAGAGACAGTAGTGCCTACTAAGTTCAGAGGAAATAAGCCTTGTGTAGTGTATTCGGTCGTTCCGCAGTATTAACTAACAATAGACTATAAACCTTCTAATTTTGGAAACGCTTGCATGCTCAATGGCTAATAAGTCAGCCTTCCATCGCAGAAGCTCGAGATCAAATTCAGACTCGAGCGATTTTAGAAAAAAAAATGTTTTTGACAATGCAGCACGGAAACCTTCCCCAAGATACCCCCCCCCCCACCCCGCTGGTAATTGGACGATAGCGCAGCTAGCATACTATAATCATGATCAGTGGCGTTAAACAAAAACAATTAATAAGAATATTTTAATTGCACAACTTTCATATCGTTAGTCTATAGATCTATTAATAAATTAACTCCATGATGGATTCAAACTAATGGATGCAAATGTCACTCAATATAAGGTTTGCTTGTTTAAACATTTTGTTTTACTTGTTTCTGACAGTGGTGAGAAGCTAGTTCGGTAGCGGACAAGTTGCAGTCCACGAGATTTGACAGGACAACACTAACCCGTCACCAGCAACACGATCGCTCTTATCTTTTACCTATTCATACCCGGTCGTGTGTGTGGGGAAAGTACTGTCATTCTAGGGCTCATTTTTCATAGATAAACGAGGGTGCTCTGCGGGGTCCGTAACGCCCCCACAAAGTCTCGTGTTTCCCCTTAAGCGCCCAATTTAACATACCCACCACCCTCAATTTTCCTTAACACCCGCGGCCTCTCTGACTGTCACCTACACATGGCCTTCACCCAGAGGTCGTGAGGTTAGACGAATAGAGAGATGGGAAGAGGCGAATGTTAAAGATGATGACAACTAGTCGTCCATGGGATGAGACAGGGTTAGAGAGAGATGTATGTAAGAATTCAAGATTCTACTTCTGGTCACTTTTAGCACCTCACTTGCATCTAGTCAGAAGAGAAGAGGGAAAGAGCAGAGAAGTCAGGACAGAGCACCCGCTGAACATTGTGTCCCGATGTTTATGGCAATTCCTGTTTATTTCCGAATCAATAAAATTGTGCCCAGACACTTTGAGACTGTGGAGTTTAAAAAACAACAACAAACTTCCTGGTATATAAATAAAGAGCCAACAAAGAAAATATTAACAACTTTTTGTAAGTTAAAGTTCATTCAATGTGATTCATTTTGTTTTCCAATTCTATCTGGTCATATTACACTCCTAATGGGCGTGGCAAGCGAAGTCAGCCAAGATGACCAGAGTTATTATTTTTTAATCTGCACTTAGAAAGTTCAAATAAGAAATGTTTATCATTAATATAATAACTATTTGGAATTAGTGTTTTGACCCTATATAGTCTATGGTTTTGACTTAGACTATGGGTCCTTGGAAAACAAAACAACAACACAAAACAAATTTGCATCTGCTTGGAACTCTTTTAGACGAAAAAATTGCTTTTATTTCGAACCGGTGGATGCCCGAGAAAAGCTTCCATCTATCTAGAGTTTCAAGAGACCTAGTTTCTAGAGGTACAAAGTTGGAATAAGTTAGTCCGCAAGTATGAGTTAGTCTGCAGGTATAAGTTAGTCTGCAAATATAAGTTAGTCCGCAAGTATAAGTTAGTCCGCATGCATAAGTTAGCCTGCAAGTATAAGTTAGTCTGCAGGTTTAAATTAGTCTGCAAGTATAAGTTAGTTGAACTATTAACTTTTACATTATATTTCTTACTGTTACTTGTATTGTTCTGGACACTGAGGTATGAAGGAAGGAGAGAACTTAGTTGACATTGAACCAGATGACCAGTTCACAGTTAAACGCTTTGAAGTATATTGGTATATTGTCGATATTTATATGCTGATGTCATGAGTTTCATTGTTTTCATTTGCTCACGGGAGATCAGTGAAGAGATCAAAACTTGACTTTTGGCCTTACCGTCATAAATTTCGAGTTTTAGAATGATAAAATAAGATTAATTCCTCTTCCATTGAAATATCAGGATTTAAACCTTTGCTCATCACTATACATCTAGTCGTATTTTTGACTTGGGCTTTACAATTAAAGGGTGCCTACGCATTTAAAAAATTCAAAATTTTTAACAAAATATGCCGTTAAATATAACAAAATAATAGAAATGAGATAAAATGTACGAGTGCTCTTTGTTTTTAACATGTGTTGAATTGAATTCTATTATGAAGTGTAATTCTATTGAAGCTGGAAGAGGGTAGAGTCCAAAATCTCCACAGAAATACTGCCAATGGACTCTATTTATTAAAATACGGCATTACATACAAACTCTTGAAAACGTGAAATGCAGTCAGTTTGAAGGAACTAGGAACAGTAAATGTGAAGCGAGCTTGACTGCAGAACTGATTATTGACCTAATTGTATGGGCTAATGCGTTTATCTCCAATCACCAAGTAGTATTTCCATAAAAGAAAAACACTAGCACTATAATAAATTATGAATGAATATCTCCATCCGCGTGAAATGGCCCATACTAATCAGCTGGAAGCTAGAAATCACATTCACCCTAAATCCCATGATTCTAGTCACCCGTAAGCCATTTATGTGATTCCGGTTCCGGTAAAGGGAAACTAACTTCATCCCGGTCTTGACATTAATGCTCAGTGATCAACAATGGAGTGATTGCCCTTGTCCCACTGCTCACACTCGTAAAGATCGCTTGGTCATCAAAAGAGAGAGGGAAAAATAGGAGGCGGGGGAGAAAGGTGAAAGATCATAAGTCATGGCTTTTGAAGGAATAAAGCACCAGTGCCCGTGCTGGGTCAATGTTAATGTCCGAAGCGGACAATGCTTATTCTTTTTAAAAATATATATATAAAGTGGTCATTATCTTTAGTTCGAAACGCAGAAATCTAATTCCGGCATTAGCCAGGTCTGAGTATACAATCAGTACGCCTGACTGAGACCTAACGCACATCTTTCTTCTCCCGGAGTAAAAGAGTTGCAGGGATTGGCGCTGATAAGCTCGGAACAAAAGGTAGAAGCCACTCATAGAGATTAGACTTTAACTGTCGCCACGTGGGGGCCATAATGTGCTTTGTGTGCCGCCCCTGTAAAGGTAAGCTGGTGTAGTAAAGAGGAAGAAATGGCTGCAGTGTAAAAACAAAAGACAATCCAAACAAAACCAAACAACTGGAGAACTAACCCCGTGTGTCAGAGAGTTGACATCACTTGAAGCTTTAGATCTCACTAAATGTTTCTGCTCTACTGAGGACAACACAAGTACAACCGAGAACAAACTGATAAGAAATAAAAACATTTTATCAAAATAAAAATAAAAAATGTGTAAGTAAAAAAACAAAATGGATGAGCGACACCAGTTCTTTCATAATAAAAGCCACAAACAAAATCTGTTGTTTTTTTCTGAGAATGTAATTCTATATATGAGAAGTCCCAGTATTTACAGTACTCAAAACGACTTCGGGGTAAGTTTGTGAGTCATTTAATTGGCGGGAACACTTCCCTGTACCTGAATCTTTGTGTCAAGACACACGAACACGTAATAGTAAAAAAAAAAGTCAATGTCATCCCAGTGTTCAGACTTCTAATTATCTTCTATTGACTAGACACACATTAATGCTGACCTTTATTGACATTTTAGGTCAGAGGTCGTTGTTTCTTAGCCAATGAAATGTCTAGAATAAATTGTGCACATTACAAGCCGTCTGCTACTACAAAAAAAAAAAAGTTTTTTTTCTTTCCAATTGTCTATTCAAGTGAAGAGAGAGAAGGAAGCGGGAACATTGATTTGAAACAAATTATTTACCATACGCTCACTACGTATGATGTCATGTCTATTCTTAGAAAATGACGTCTGCTACTTAGCGTGAGCGAGGATGAAGGGATGATACCGGAAGATTTTGAACTAATCAATGAAACAGAAATACGTAGTGTTGTCAATCTTGAGACTCAATAGATCTAGCTGCTAGTGTTGTCAATCTTGAGACTCAATAGATCTAGCTGCTAGTGTTGTCAATCTTGAGACTCAATAGATCCAGCCTGCTAGTGTTGTCAATCTTGAGACTCAATAGATCTAGCTGCTAGTGTTGTCAATCTTGAGACTCGATAGATCTAGCTGCTAGTGTTGTCAATCTTGAGACTCAATAGATCTAGCTGCTAGTGTTGTCAATCTTGAGACTCAATAGATCTAGCTGCTAGTGTTGTCAATCTTGAGACTCAATAGATCTAGCTGCTAGTGTTGTCAATCTTGAGACTCAATAGATCTAGCTGCTAGTGTTGTCAATCTTGAGACTCAATAGATCTAGCTGCTAGTGTTGTCAATCTTGAGACTCAATAGATCTAGCTGCTAGTGTTGTCAATTTTCAGACTCAATAGATCTAACTTCTAGTGTTGACAAGGAATTGATTTTGGGATTGAATAGATCTAGGTGGTACCTAATCTTGCCTACATTAAACGGTTGATTGTAACATTGTACATATGTGTACATGAATTGATGAGATTTTCAATATATTTTTACTTGTAAATGAAGATCCATATCTATTGTGCGTGCTCTTATCGACTTCTGGTCATTCAAAAACATTTTTTTTAAATATCAATTTTCTACTACTTCAACTACTTTGTAAAAAATTTTGGCATGAATCTTCAAAGCTTGATCCACAGGGGTGGACTGGCTATATGGGCATTCGGGCAAATGGGCCGGTGGGGGGGGGGCTCCAAATGGGCCAGTCTGAATGACATAAGTACAGGGACGGACTGGGTGTTAAAATCGGCCCAGGCATTTCTATACAATCCGGCCGACAAGGTTTAAATCACATGATGTACATCCATTTCTAGGTCTACCTGTCCTCAGAATCATTCTGTTGTTAAGCTTGATAATGTATCGATAACTGATAATTGTATGCATACAATGAACTCTGTATCTTTTTAAAATAGAATAGGCGTTATGCAGGGCCGGACTTAGGCCACTACAAGCATACAGTGGGCCCCGCACTTACATAAGCCCCGCTATAATTCTAGATGTGGATTATTAAATTAAACCATTATAACTGATATATATAAACAGTGTTTCCGCGGCCTCCTGATGTTCCAGGGCATCCCGGACATCTCATGTCATTGTAAAATATATCCATAAAAGTCTTGGACATCTCATGTCATTGTAAAATATATCCATAAAAGTCTTGGACATCTCATGTCATTGTAAAATATATCCATAAAAGTCTTGGACATCTCATGTCATTGTAAAATATATCCATAAAAGTCTTGGACATCTCATGTCATTGTAAAATATATCCATAAAAGTCTTGGACATCTCATGTCATTGTAAAATATATCCATAAAAGTCTTGGACATCTCATGTCATTGTAAAATATATCCATAAAAGTCTTGGAAATCTCCTGAAATGATTAAAATCTCCTGAAAAATAGACAAAATTGTCATTTCGCATAGGGCCCCGCAATTGTTAGGGCCGGCCCTGGCGTTATGTTTCTTTTAATCACTAAAAGTGAGACTAAAAGGATGACGCTTACTAGTAGCACTGACTACGGATGTAGACTATTACATTATTTCAAAAAATGTGTTAGATTAAATTAGCATTACACTGTACAAGATTTTTGTTTATACACGACGCTCAGAGGGCTCCTTTTACAAGAGGATATTCTAAAACCTTTAACAATTTAATACGTGCCATAGTGGCATTCATGAGGCCCTTTAGGTGGCCCTTTCGGCCCAATGGGATACCAGCCCACTGGGCATTTGCCCTAATGCCCATATAGCCAGTCCGCCCATGCATAAGTACCGTTAATGTAACTGTCGCCAGATGTAGAGATACAGTAGGTTACATTGGGCCAACATTAACTCACTTTTTTGCTTGCTTTCAGATTCCAATGCATTATCAAAAGATAAAATAATTATTATGTGGACAAATAACAACTGATCTACATTATATGGGAATCAGTTAGTGGGTCGGATATTATGGGAATGTCAGGGCCGATTTTGACACCCAGTCCGCCCCTGTTGATCTACTTGCAAGCTGTTAGTCATCGTAAGTTGTTTGTTTGTCAGTATGTTCAATATGTTAACTAAAACCACTGTCGTTTCCTAAAGGCAAGCTAAAGATGTGCCCAACAGCTACCAAGTCCTATGGTCAAGCTAAGGATTTCGTCAAGGGCTACCATGTGGTCAGCAGACATTTCGTTAGTGGAATACAATAAGAAGACATTAAAGAAGAGAGTGACAGATGGAGGTCCAGAATAACAACAAAAAATATCATCCATTAAAAAGTGGAAAAAAGTAACAGTTGGAAAAGTTTAACGTGACACTATTCATTCAACGATATAATTATCTCAATTTGCTTAGTGCTTATCAGAATCAATGACTAGTCTATCAGCAAACATCATTGATAATTACACTGAACACTTTCAGGATGTTGAGAACTCGGTGCTTTCGTACTTGACTACATCCTCTTTACCAGCAGGTTCGGTTATTAGACCTATTCTATTTATTGCGCTATCTTACTTTTTAACATAACACATACTCATAGTTCTGTCTCTAGAACGTCTTGTGCATTAATGTGTTGAGTGAGATAGTTTTTTTAGCAAGTTAATTCCAAGGGCTGCAATAACGTTGAGTTCCTTCATACTATAGTGAGTTTTGTGTGTGTCTATGTGTGCTTGGTAGTTAAGTTATCTCAGTTACTTTTCAGAGGTACGTCCACATTGATATCTATTGATGAAAGTTTACTCCCGTGTAATCTCATAGCACTCCCACAGCCATTGTTTGTTCATCTAACCCATGAAGTCAATGGATACAAAACTAGTTTACATTTATTTTACAAGATAGTAGTGCAAGACGAAATCGAGAGAAGCTTAAAATCTCAAATGTAAGTAACTTCAGAGTTTCAAACGCTGGTCAAGTCTTTTGTTTGATTGTAATCGAAAGCCATTGATCTCATTGCAATATTTGTTTGTAAATGACAGTTTAAAAAAACGTTGAAAGGAATGAATATTGTATTAAATGGCTGCCTGGTCGTGCGGTTTGCGCGCTGGACTGTCGTTCGGATTTATCGATGGTCGAGGGTTCAAATCCTGCCAGCTCCCATCCTCCGTCGTCCAGCGGGAGATTTGGACTCTAGGAAGTCAACTCTCTTCAACTCTCTTCAACTCTGAAGGTGCAAAAACAAAACATTTAAAATGTTATAAAAAATATATCTTATTTTTTATATTATTGTTACGTAATGGGAGAAAATGTGAAAACATAAAAAAAAGCCTTGATAGGCCTATGGGGGAAATGGAAACCATTCATACAATCTTATCTTATAGACTAGATTGCATACCAGTACTTCAGAAAAGGAGATGATTACATCATTACATTATATGTGTCAATCTAGTCATGCATGTTAAGTCGTTGGTTTTCCTGGCTGACAAAGGCAACTCATTCCATTCTCTACTGGCACTAGGGAAGAAGGAGCACTTGCACGAATTTGTTCTAGCACATAAAATAAGAAATGTGCCTCTGATGTAGTATTTTAACAGAGTAATATAGAAACCATTCATACTGACGTCACCGAAACCAGAATGTTTCTCACGAGAGAATTATCAGCTTGAAAATAAAACAGCAACACCGCCTCGTATCTTGTGGGACCAGGAACAAAATTACGCCAGAGTAATCGTGCATGACGTCACGACTACGCGTCTGCTCCCACTCGCCAGACAGAATGACGACTATTTTTGGCAAGACTATCTCGACATTTTCTGACCTACATTCTTATTTTGGCACCTAGCAATTATCGTCTGATATTTTAAAACAAGTTTCACAAAAACTCGTGTGGTGTTTACCTGTTTGAAGGTCACACGATTATCTAAGGTTGAAATTAATGGTGAGAACACCAGACTGTAAGACTGACTATGTCTACTTAGGCCTGACTAGGTCTACTTAGGCCTGACTAGGTCTACTTAGGCCTGACTATGTTACCGAGGGGTATCGGGTTGAAATCCCGAAAAAGACTGACGTTTAACTGTCGGTATTTTTTTGACGCTTCTGAGTCTGCCCAACTCTACCTGACATTAGTTGGCGAAAAGTAAAGGCGGTGGTCGTTGCGCTGGCCACATAACACTCTCGTTACCATGGGGTCACAGAAACGGGTGACCTTGTCGTCATCTTCCCCATAGATCACAAGGTCTGAAAGCATTAAAACAAAATCACATGTGTCCTTCCGTAACTTGATCTCTAGTATTGTCTTCAAAAACAATAAAAATACATTTATGAACTTTCGGGGTAGAGACGTCATGTAAAGTAAGCCAGGACCTGGTCTTTTCTCCTTCAGTTTTTTTTTGGCTATGGTATTATTTTTTTTTCTTTTAAGATCGAAGTGGAACGGGTAGTCAGCTAAAGCTATCTCTACGACATGGAGGCATCAATGCGAGTCCACTTCCTCGCGCGAAAAACTGAGTCCACTTCAAGGGATTACCACTATTTATGAACACTCCAGTGCCAGGCCTGGTTTCCTCAAGGCCACTAAGTAGGCCATAGTTTGGACATGCTATTGTCCGATCTGTGAGAGGGACATTGAAGAGTGACCTCTTCCTCTACCCTCCCATTTCTTTCATTTCTCGACTCGACCTAAAGCATTACGACAGATTTGCTCTAGGATTGACTTTTATGTGGGTCATTTATTGTCCAGACTTTAATTGACCTTCGTGAAGGATATTTGCTCCTCAAGGCCATAAGATGGAGAAGTTAGCAGTTTTATTGCTGTGGAGTGTGGACACTGTCTTACCGTGTCAACACTAAAGAGCTATCTTCAGAAGAAGATCAGAATACACAAGACTAATCACGTCAGCAAGAAATATGCTTTCTTTTTCAGCCTTGATTTGATTCTCTAGATGGAACTGTTCCAATGTTTCAACACTTTTTGTACCATAATATAAGAAGTAGTTTTTTTTTTTGTTTTTATGTCAACAGTGTTTCTGTGTGACAGAGAGAGACAGAGTAATCAGCCAGGAAAATCAACGACTTTTTTAAAACTAGCTTCTGCATTGTATAATATAACTATGGGTTCAAGCCTTAGGTTTCTACAAATAAAATGCTAACCCGATGGCATATTTACTAATGATTGAACCAGGGCCGGCCCTAGGAGAGACTAAAATGACCATTCCTGTAACACATTACACTGACAGCAGTGTCTAGTTTGTAACTATTTCGATAAAGACGTCAATACACTAATGGCATTATATAGATAATATTATAACAGTAACTTCTTTGTTCTGACGTTAGAGGTTACCCTCAAGTGAATCAAAATGTCGCTCGTATGCAACAGCGTCCCATGAGATGAGCACTTACGGTTTAACAGTGGCCCATGAGATGAGCACTTACGGTTTAACAGTGGCCCATGAGATGAGCACTTACGGTTTAACAGTGGCCCATGAGATGAGTACTTACGGTTTAACAGTGGCCCAGGACCATTCCAGAGACGGTTAAAGTTAACTTTAAACACTAGTTTCGTGACATGTAACAATTCAAACCAATGATGACAAGGAGTCATTAAAGAAAGTTATGTATTGTAATGTGACAGCATGAAGTAAAGTTTCCCTTTCAGATCTTCTAATCTGTAGGGCAGATGTGGCACACGGTTAAGTACGGTGTCATGTGGCCAGCACAACGATCAACCGCCTTTACTTTTATTCAACTAAAGTCAAGTACCCATTAGAGATGGGTGGACTCAGAGGCGCCCATAAGATCCCGAAGGTTAAAATCCTAGTCCTAGGATTCGAAACAAGTGACTGAGTTACAATAACAATAGAATATGTAGATTAAACAAAAGTTGACAATGATTCCAAGTACGAATAAAAAAAAGTCATTATTAATGATCGTGCAATGAGACTGAAGCTCATGACACCTTCATTGACTCAGAGCTAGTGTTGATCTAGTATTGCTGTAGTTAGTGTAAAGCAAGAAACTTATTTCAGTGTTGACATTTTGGTTTTCAGATGGTCAGTTCATAGAAAACGAATGGCCATAAGCCGGACACGTTATTATTTCAACAGAGTACACGGCTGACCCTTTTTGTCCAGAAGGCTATCACACTTCAAGGTAGAATGTTTGTAAGAACCTCTTTTCTCAAGGCCTATATCAACGTGACCATGGTAACATTTACTTTAGCACATACACGGGGGCATCTGTTGTTGATGCCTGGAACATAATGACGTCATTATTTACATATCCGGCGTGGTTATGTCTGTGCGTGTGTGTGTGAGTGAAGATCTATGTTTCCAAAGAACAATCAACATAATTGTGTCATTGTCACAATCCCAAATCCAATCAACCTCCCTAGAGAAACACGGATACTTGAAACTAAATCAAGTTTAGAAGGCTCTTGGGTTTGAACCTCTACCACCCCCCCTCTTCTCACCTTGCTCCCTAGCGAGTCAAGTTGTAATCAAGTTGTAAATAGTTGGTCACCATGACACCACTCTCTCCACACCCCCCTCATGTAATCAGATTGTAAAAAGGTGGACATCTTGACCGACTGACCTTCATCACGTGGGGATAGACGTGTATCAAAATTTAAAAGACCCCGTCATTTCAGTTCCGCAAGGTCATCAACTGGTCTTGGCTAAGTGGTTGCGCGTATCTTCACAGTCGGATGCAGCGGAGTCACTAGGGGGTGTGAATGGTGCTGGGCGCACCGGGAGACGCCCACTACAGTGAATTTTTTTTAAACCAGACAACTTTATAAACAAGTCTGTACGTTTGAAATCCAGAAACAGAAAAGCGTAAAAACTTTTTTTTTTTTTTGTTGTAAGTTCCACTTCGAAATGTTAAGTTTTAGTCACTTATTTTTTTAGCTTGTGTAGCCCCACACACACACACTGTTTATTGTAGGACCTGTTGCATTGTTTCATTTGACGTTACAAACTTGGCATTATTGTGTTGAATCATTCCCGTGAAAAGCTCTTGAAAGGGGAAATAAGTATATGTCGAATCTGGGTAGACACATTCTGCAAAACCCAACTACCAATGTTGCAAGGCATGCACTCGGTTGAAATCCTCAGGGAGATAGAATCTTGAGCAGGCCCTAACAAGAGGTCAGTCATCAGCGACTCGAATAAAATCCAAGCAGAGGAAGAAAGCTTCTCAGAATCGAGTTCGGTGGAGAGGTGTGGTTGCGGCTTTTGTTCCCCTGGGGGTTCACAGGAATAAATCAAGTAAGTGATTTCAGACTCTTTATTTTGATGGTCTTAAATAATAATGATTTTAATATGTAATAACTGATGAAATGTCATAATCAACAGCCTACAATGAAGACAAACTAGATCTTACAAGCCCAGGACAATTTAACTAGTCTGTAGTCCAAGACAAGCTAGCTGACCTTTGTCTAACAGGATCTGGGGAACCTATACCTAATAACCTATACTTTCCAAAACTCTATAAGTCTTATACATTTTAGAGACACAAATACATAGAAATTTAAGAACAAATCGTAATAGGAAATTACATATATTTTTATAGTTTGCAAAATTATTGTCAAATTCTTTTTTTTTTTTTTAGAATAGACATTTAGAGCAGAATAAAGACATTCAAGGATTGGGGTTTTGCCTAGCAAACTTTAATGTCTAAAGAATTCTAAATGCACTTTTTTTTTCTTTAAAATAAAATGTTGGGTCATATTACAACAAATGTAATAATATATCTTAATGTATATATTATATTTCAATACAGTCCATTAACTTTGTAAATTTGTTTGTTATAAACGTGATTATTTCTTGCTATTTGGTTGAACTAGATGACTGAATTTTTTTTTTTTTGCTCAGACTCTAGGAATATACATTGAAATATATTGTTCTTATGTTCAATGACTTCAGCCTTGTAGTGTAATTCTTTTGTTTGTTTCCTAAATAAACTTTTGGACTGTATTCTCGTCCTTTTAAAAAGTGTGTGCATCAATAACGCAAACAGTTTTGACAATATAGACTTCCAAAGTTATTGAAAAACATTTTTCAAGTATACAAAACTTTCAGCAATAAAAATGTTGGTTGGTCACAAGAGATACTTCCTGGCAACCTAAATGTTTCATTTTTTCTCTCCCCTCCCCATCCAACCCCCCCCCCACACACACACACAAAAAAAACACTTATACAGCTGTCATTTCTTTTATTATTGTGATATTTTTATTGTTGCCATTTATTATACATGTGCACTGTTTGCCATTGTGTTGAACACAAGTTGTTTTGAATGTCATTGTTTCTAAAAGTAAATGTTCTAAAAGTGTTCAGAAAAATAAAACTTTGTGTTGTTGTTAGGCGTCATTGAGTGCATCATTAGAGACCCAAAGATCTGGAGTCTGTCGCATCCTAAACCTGGAACTCAGGTTACAAAGGACTTTCAGTAAGCCACACGTAAACCAAAAGGTGCAAGTCGGCTGGCGTTCACAATGCGCCCCCCCCCCCCCGACTTGGTACACGGTTCAGAAAATGGGCAAAAAATGAAATGGTGGAGATCCTAACAGATTAACCAGTGTTGCATTACAGAAGACTATGTATTGCGTTGGAGAGCAGGGACGCGATTTCCATTATGTCACAATGCCAGGCGTTAAAAGTACGCCATGCCCCCCCCCCCACATTAAGATGGGGAGTGGGGGGAGGGGCAACACCAACCAGAAATGACATTGATTTGGTCTTACAGGGATTCTCACATCTTCTAATCACTCAGCTGCCTCGGATGTCCGTTCCATAAAACAGAATACAAGTTTAGCCCGAGATTTAGAAAAAGAAAAGAAATTAAAACAGAATTTTGTCTCCTTGATAGAAGAGGTTCATTCACAGTGTGTTTACAGCACAAAATAAAATATGAAAAAGTTGAACCCAAATGTCATGTCATTAGATCTGATGTCTGTGTTGGTGGTGGACACGGTTAGACCTCAGGCCATTGTTCTTTGAGATACGCTGTGTAGTAACATTTTTATCGGCATTCACTCCAATTTTCTCTGAACTCATTCAAACTTTCTATCAACTCAACGTTCTCTTCTTCCGCTTCTCTTATCCAAGCTTGAGATTAACTTATCCTTGCTTTCTCTGTCTATTGAGTCATAAACAAATGTATAATAACTTTATATAGATTGTAAATAATCGCACAATCATTTCTCTTTGATTTTCAAATAATGATACACTTATACTAGTAAGTCAATAACATTTTTTAGAAGGAGTGCAAGTTGAAATGTGTGTGAGGGGGGATTTTGATTACAATTAGGCCTAAATTGTTGTCCACATGTGGTTGTCATTGACACAGTTTCGCTAAAAGAAACTATAAGTAGCCCCCTGCTGGTAGTTAGTTCCCACGATGCTAGAATGTTATCACCTTGACAACAATTTTCCAAGTGACTAAATACACGGTGCCCCACAGTGCCCTACATTGCCATAGAACCAATTTTCCTTTTCATTCACACACTGTGAATAGAAACCAATTGTCGATATATGACAAGATATTGTCATCATAGATGCTACGAGGCAGCATTATTTTTGACTATGTCAGAAGAGAGTGTACTATATTAAAACCACAAAGCCAACTTCTGACATCCTTATCACAAGTGAACCAGGCTCAGGTGAACACTGAGGTAATCGCTAGCCATTATTGCTTCACCTTTTTACTTCGGGACGTTCTAAACTGACTAGAGTTAACAACAACAAAAAAAGGGTCTCGCCGACTTTCTCTTTTCACATCGACGTCTGCGCTAAGAAAGGCCAATCATTTCACAGGGTTCCCACCATCAAACCAAATCACTCTCTGACGCCCCCCCCCCCTTCCATCTCAATAGCTTTGAAACTGTAGAAAATAATGACACAGGGAGCCGCGCCCCTGGCCACCCCCCACTCATTCTCTCGCCCCCATCGGCCAAGTCTTTTCCTTGAAGTTAAGTTATTAATGATTTCTTCCGATATATTGACAAGTTCCCGGTGATACCCTGAGGACCTTCAACCCACGACCCTGATAACTTATAATGGAGAAGCTTGTTAGAGGACTATTGTGTAAGGGGTGGAGCCTACTTTCAAAGGTTCTTTAAATGTTGTGCTAGTCTCGTGTTGCTTGGTCTCACCTTTGAAATGGATTTCCTTGAGACGATTAGAATGAAGGTAAGGGGAACACAATGAATACGTCGTGTCCCTGACCTCTGGAGAACTCTCATCTCAACCGCTAGTCTCAATATACTCATGCTTTTCTTGTTTCCTAACTAAACTTGTGTACTGTATTCTCGTCCTCTTATTTGTGTACATCAATCACGCAAACAGTTTTGACAACATAGAATTGCAAAGCTTTTGTTCATTGTCTTCTTATTCCTCATTACAGACATGTTTTTAGTTGAAGTTTTTATTAAAAACTAATTGATGTTGAAACTGAAATAAACTGTTTATTGAGCTCATATATTTCCGATAGTCTATTTATTTAACTCATCTGTGATGGTTATGAAGGATTTATTTTTAAAAAGAAATCGATCTATCGAGATAGATTAATATTTTGTTAACACCTATTCCAAAAGTGCTTAGCTTGACGAGAAAGTGAAATCTAGATGGAGTGGGGTGATGGCACATTGCTGCTATTACTCTAAAGATCAGTAATTCATTTGTGGTAAGCCACCTTTCCCTGACACAACCATTTAGAAATTAATATGATTTTATTTTGCCTTTTGCACACACACACACACACATACATACACAATATTTTATAAAACTAATTTCAAAAATCGTCGAAAAAAGCCGCGAGGTCTCTAGTTATTAAGAGACTGTGAAAAAAAAAAACCGTGTGTACTTGTATATACATAAAGAAAATATCACAATGATTTACTAAATTTTTTTTAGCGTTCTTTTCTTTTTCACCGCGCCTAATGCATTTTTTTAAGAATGTCTTTCTGGCACTTTGAGAACTTTATTACGACATTGAGTTATACGAGACATAAGAACTAGTATAGCTCTGAACAAACAACTACGTCGGTTTCAACACTTTCAAATAAAAAAGGGAAATAACTATAGTATTTCCCACGAGCCATATCCGACGAAAATGGGAAATGTGTTTATTTAATAGTACAAAACTGGCGAGGTCAGAGGTCGTCTTTTGCATTTCATCTGACACCCCCCCCCCCCCTTTCCGTACGGACGAACCAAGATGCACCTATTTCCTGTGAAGACATAATATGGACTTGTCCCGTCGGTCACTGGAGAAAAGGGGTGCGGTGGTTTACTGGAGGTCGGTTTAAAAAAAATGAAGACCGGAACTGGTACAATGGGTTCTCTGAGTATTGTGTCACTCTATCCTTTGAGGCAGCCGCCCTGAGAACCTTGGGATGGTTCCGTGTGCAAGTAGTTTGGAGTGAGAAAAGAAGCCGGGCCGCGGACAGTGGGCGTTGAATAGAGGCTCAGCCGGCATTGTGTTTAAGTCAGCGGGGGATCTTGACGGAAATGTTGAAAAGTGTAGGTGTTGTTTTAAAAATTGTTTAGCGCTGCCCTTGTCCATGGTCTCAGGTAGTGCTGCCCTTCACCTCGCACTGTTGACGAGCATGTCCAGATTTCAGAGCAGCTCGGTCATCTATCATCGCCCTGATGGTGGACAGGAAACATACAGTTCCGGCACAAGATCACGCTGAGAGACGAAGCAGAGTATCAACACAAAGATAGCCGTGACAGGAAGTGTTTTAATCGGGGTCCATGAACTGCACACTTTGTTTCACGTGATGTGCCACTTTGTGAATGTTATATTCTATGATATACTGAGCATAAATGCAATGTCCTATAAAGCTAACTGACTAAGCCACTAACACATCATCTTTTGTAGCACCGGTACTTCTGTCCCAAGGGTTAGAAGTATTCAAAGAGGAAACGTCTGTATGTCCAGACACAAGGGAACAATTAGACAATAGAGTCAGACCTGTCTAGGTTCAATGGTTTCCTGGTCTTCTGTAGTACTGGTAGAGACACAAAGTGTAAATAATTTCCCAAAAGAAAATAAATTCTTGTACAATGACAGTAAATAAAAAGTACATCAGTCAGGGAGACAGTGCGAAACCAGCACAGGAAGCGAAGACGTGGAGAAGTATGCCAGACTCCAATTAGCAAACAATTTTTAAGAAATAATTTAAATAATACATTTTTTTAAAAAGTTAATACCTCTAATATTAAACTTAAAATATAATTGTATAATTAAAAAAAAGTAATTTAACAAATATATAGCTCCAGCCGGGTATTGAACCCGTGACACTGTCGACTTTTTAAATATACGATGTTTTTTATTCCACCAGTGGGCGGGCAATGCATACTTGTGTGATTATTTATTGGTATGTTCATTATATGAACATCTAGATCTAACACATATACATAAACTTCTGATTTCGAACTCTTGATATCTAGTCTAGATTGACTAGATTTAGATCTACTTCTTCTAGATCTAGATGTAGGCCTAATCTATATTAGATTTACGTAAAAATATAAGTAGAGAATAGTAGAGATTATGAACTATAATAAAATTGAAGCAATTTTAAATCTAATTGGTTAGCGCATAATATTGGTACACTGTGGCTGACTACGCCATTTTTTTATTGAATAATTCCAATGATAGGCCTTAAATCTAGACTCAGAAGACGATGCGCAAAATTCTCCAGACCATTAATGTATTAAACTCTTGAATCAATAATGCCTCACATTCGAATATTCTTTAACGTGAAAGTACTTTCAAGAACACGATAGTCTTTTCAAAACCGACGTTAGCTTTAGATCTAAGTCTAGTACTCAAGCCAAATACACATTAATTATTTTTTTTACTTTGAAAAAGGAGATGATTACGTCATACGCATTTCATGTGTCAATCAAGTCATGCATGTTAATCAATGACTTAAAACTCTTCTTAGTCGTTGGTTTTCCTGGCTGATTCAGGCAACCCATTCCATTCTCTAATGGCACTAGGGAAGATGGAGCACTTGTACAAATTTGTTCTAACATATGGAACAAGAAATGTGTCTATTATCTTGTGTTTTCTGAGTATTTCATTAGATTTTGTTTTTCGATGTGTAAATTATGGTTCAGTGTTTTATGTATTATAGCTACGGATACACTTTTCCGGGACGCATCTTGGAGATGGGGATAGAATAAAGTAAAGCTATCCTCACCCGAGTCAATCCAAAATGAGAAATCAAACAACGAACAATAAACAACAGGAATGTCTGTAACTTCAAGCTTCATTGTGCTCACCAAAACATAGCCTGTCAGTCTGTTCTAACGGTTCATTGAGTTTCATCTGACTGTCTGACAGACATAAATAGTTTGTTCCACAATGTTTATCGAGCTAATTGTTTGTTGTGTTTCTAGATGTAACTTTAACATTACATAGAGGTCAACCACCACGGTCGCAGCAAAGTAGGCCAATCCGTGGGCTTGGTTGCAATGAACCCTTGGTAGCTACGTCTGGAATGACACAAATAGCCAAATCTTTACAAAAATGAATGGGATATCACTTGGTAATCATAAAACCGCAATTGTCTAACTATCACAGACATCATTATTGATGGTTTAAAATTTACACATGACCAAGGTCTATTAGTTGTTGGAAGATCCTTGGATAATTATGTTTTGTTTTTCATCATATCATTACATAAATTACTGGGCAGTGAGTAAGTGAACTAACTTTTAACATATCAGAAATATATCGCAATTATATTGAGTCTGTGATATAGTAGAAGAGTATATTACAATTGTATAGAGTGAGTAAGACAGTGGATGCATATATCGCAATTATATTGAGTCTGTGAGGCAGTGGAAGAATATATCGCAATTGTATTGGGTCTGTGAGGCAGTGGAAGAATATATCGCAATTGTATTGGGTCTGTGAGGCAGTGTATATTTTATAATTGTGTTTGGAAATTGAAAATTAATTTTTAAAAAATTTGTTTGCTGGAGAACTATTATTTAATTTTTAAAATAATCTTTGCATTACTTCGTTTGTCAATGTATAAGCTAGACCTGATTGTCTTCCGACTAACGGCTTTGTCTTTTCCCTTTTCTCCATACCGTCAATTAAACTGGACATTGATGTCTCGGGGGTCTTGTGAGTTAGCTTCTAGCCCACACAAACATGTCCATATGGATATAAGTACAGCTCCATGTCTGAAGAAAGGTCAGTCACTGGACACTGGACAGTCTCTTCCCTGTCCTTCCTTCCAGCCCACTATTTCTTTCTTTCTTTTTCGTTTGACAGGAGAACAAAAATATTCGAAGAAAAACAAAACTACAGTTGAGGAGGGGGGGGGGATACATCTCCACAAGCCGCCTTTTTTTTTTTTTTTATAGACTTGCCATTATTAGTCCTGAACTTGGTCAAGCTGTGTATGATGACCGATGGTGACCTTTCGCGGAGACCCATACTAGACTGCAGACATTGACATTGGGATGTCCATCTTTCACTGGTCTCTATCGCCGTGACAATCCTACCCACATTCTCACACAGGCTCGACAAAACACACCATAGATTCTATTGGGTTTAGGCGGCTCCGTCAAACCTGAATATCAGACTTATTCCAATGACAACCAGCCTCAACGTAACAAAATTAATGTCATGAAAAATATTAGTATTGAAACATTTACACTTATAGAGCGAAAATTAACCGATTATTTTGTTTTTTTAAGCTTGGGGGGGGGGGGGGGGGGGGGGAAGATATACGAAGGAAAGGAAAAAAAACGTGTCTCTATATATATACATATAGCCCTAACTCTATCACCTAGATCGCGCCTACATCTAAATGTAGGATATAGGCGTGATCTAGGTGTGGTGTAGGCGTGATCTAGATATGATAGCACCATACGATGAAAATATTTGCAAAGAAAAAGAGTCTTCCTTGTAATCAACTTGGTTCTACAACTTTAAAAGTATTAGATAGATTTCCACATTTTCTCCGCAATCTTTTTCAGTTTAAATTTATCCTTTGAAAAAAAATGGTATACATGCTTGAATCTCTCGTGGCCAAGCTGTGTAATTATCCCAAAGTGTCTCCCTTCAGTCCACACTGACACATTTCTCTGTCCCAACACGTTCACCAACCTACGGGAAAGCAATTGATAAATTTTGATATTTGATTTCTCTCGGGGGAGGGTATATTGTGTCTCAGTCACGTGATGAATAGCCACTAGGTAGCCATTATCCTGTCAGTCCGAGAGGCACAGGCGTACTGACCATAGGCCCTGTCTCGGATGTCCGAAGAGAGAGAGGCGGAGAAATTCATTACCTTCATCATCTGTCTTCCCCATTAGCCGGACCCCTGCTGAGTGGCACGCTGATGAGGAGGTGTTCAAACACTGAGAGATAGAAGAAGGACCCGTGGTTAGAACAAGTTATGACTGAGGTTGATACAAGAGAAACTGAGACCAAGGTTGGTACAAGAGAAACTGAGACCAAGGTTGGTACAAGAGAAACTGAGACCAAGCTTGGTACAAGAGAAACTGAGACCAAGGTTGGTATAAGAAACTGAGACCAAGGTTGATACAAGAGAAACTGAGACCAAGGTTGGTACAAGAGAAACTGAGACCAAGGTTGGTACAAGAGAAACTGAGACCAATGTTGATACAAGAGAAACTGAGACCAAGGTTGATACAATTAAAGAAATCCTAAGACTGGCGTGGATACAGAAGGAGATAAGAAAGATTTGAAATCTATACAAAGCTGATTATATTTGAGTTGTGGCAGCGTAGTCGTATTCCCTAGACTTCAGAGCTGAGGAGTTAAAATGTTCACCAAACCTGATATTATTGGAGTATTGCGGTTGGTCGTTGTTCTGGCCATATGACACCTTCTTTAACCGAAGGCCAAAAAATATATATATTTTGATGGACCACTTGTATTGAAAAGGAAAGATATTAATGAAGTTGGAAGTAGACTTAAGTTAACATTACTGAGGAGCAATGGTTATCTGGTCGAGTAGTAAGCGCTTCCAAAGGACCCGAGTTTGATCACCATTCCCTGCAGTCCTACAAAAGGTTTAGAATAAGACGTTACCATTGAACGAAGATCCGAAGTCTTGTCAAATAAAAACATAAACAGTGACACAAATAAATAAAAACAGCCATATTGGTATAGTTTGTGTTCTATCGACCACCTAATGCCCTGCACACGTTCTTACATCTGGTCCTACACACAGTGCTAACTATGCTCACTCAGGCTTTACCACTTCAAGATTTAACATACTAAATTCATTACCCACTACAGACACCATTCTTAACATATCGGGTCATGGTCTTGGCAATAATTACCAGAAGCAGAGACTGATAAACATCCACCACAGGAGATGCCTCTGGGATTTCTAGAGCTGGCCGTCAGCGGAGGGGAGGGAGAGAATCGGTTCAAAGAGAGTCTACAGAGCGCCCTGGAAAGAGTGAGCTTCGGTTCAGCTAATTTGCCAGAAGTTTTTGCAGGGCAGTGAGTTACAGGCTAGCCCTGGCATTAATGGAATTAGTAGTCTTTCTATGTTTCTCTTAGTTTCCTGGGGGGCAAGGTTTATCACAGTCTGAGAGTTTGGGGAGACTCGACCTGATAGGAGAAACTTTGGTGAAAGGGGAAAGGGACGCCAAACTCGGACATTAGCTAACGCTGTTACATAACAGTTATGGCGGATTGAAAACCATTTGATTAGTTTAATATAGTTGACGTTCTAGATATGCGGAGCGATGGAAAGTAAGGAGAGGAATTGAAAATATAAGTATAAGGTATAAGGTATAAGTATTAAGAGTGCGATATTTTTCAGCTTAAAGTAATATGGAAAAAGAACTAACAGAGGGAGAACCAAAGCCTATTGCATAGGTCAGTGATGTCACAACCATTGTAAAATTAAACGTGTTAGATTGTGTTCTATTGAGAGGTTGTTGTTGTTGTTCAGGGAAAATACTATCAGAGATGCATATTTAGTTTGTTTCATTATGTTCATGCCTTGGAGAATAGAAATTTAA
>JAZGLO010001552.1:0-15678 GCA_036873155.1 Biomphalaria sudanica
GTGAATGATGGTTGCCATGGTCACGGCGGCCATCTTGTTTATTGTATGTAAATACAGAATTTTGTAAAAACTATTGATCAAAAATGGATTTGTGATTTTCGGCACATCGGCACAATTTAGGCCATGTCGTGCCTGCAGTCCCTCAAGGGCCACTCTCCCTCCACACAACAAATTCCATAGTCAAATCATTAAAATCAAGGTCTATTCACAGTTGAAATAGTAGAGGTAGTAAAAATTTAATAATTTGGTAAAAATCTAATGTAAATAGTACATGTCTACAGAATTCATAAATCAGATCTTCGTAGACAACCCCACTTCCCGGATAAAGCCCAGTACCTTCCCAGGGTCGACATTATTGAATAGTGTTTTTAGATTAGTAGCTCTAAAATATTTTTCCCTGACATCCTGGTATCTGGGGCAGTCGATGAGGATATGTTCCACGGTGAGGCGAGAGTCACAATACTCACAAAGTGGGGGCTCTTCTTTCTTCAGCACAAAAGAGTGCGTGATGTAGGTGTGGCCAATCCTAAGTCTGGACATGGTCGTGCTACCACGCCTTGTCAGACCCTTAGATGTGGACCGCCACCTGACATCCGCCACAATCTCCCTGAGTTTATTGTGAGTCTCAGCCTCCCATTGGTCCTGCCACTCTTGGTAGGTGGCAGAGGCAATACTTTGTCTCAGGTCAGAGCAGGGAATTTGGGTTCCTGACACCGCATGATTTAGGGCTCTCTTTGCTTCTCTGTCTGCGGCTTCGTTTCCCTCAATGCCCACATGGGAGGGGACCCAGATGAAGGTGACATCCCTATGATCGGCTGTTATTTGGTTCAACAGCTTCAGGCTCTTATGTACCAATGGAATGTCAGTCTTCATCCGCCCCAAAGCTTGCAATGCAGATTTGGAGTCGGAGCAGATTATAAATTTCCTCCTTTCTGATGCTTTGACGGCCATAAGTGCAAGCGATATTGCATGCAATTCGGCCGTAAAGATGGAGCAGCCATCGGGGAGTCTACGGGAGATTGTTTTGTTCCGAAAGGAGCAGGCATACGCGACCTTTCCATCCATTTTGGATCCGTCTGTGTAGATGGTGCCACAATCTCCGTAGCTCTCTTGCAGTTCCCTAAAATGGACTTGTAGTATGCTTGGGTCTGTATTTTCTTTTTTGAAATTAAGGAGGGATAAATTTAATTTAGGTTTATTCATTAGCCAAGGATATTGTGAAAGTATCGTTTGTTTAATGGATTTATAATAAGTGAATGTTTCGGCTATAATAATCAATTTAAGGCCAGAAAACAATTTAAAGGGAGTAGCCGGAATTGTAAAATGCTTTTATAAATACACATCTATCTAGCTATCTATCTATCTCTCTATCTATATCTAAAAACAAAGATTTTGTAATGATTTTGAAACATTTTATTTAATTTTTTTTATGTGCTAATGTATTTGCGATGTCGATGGTTGCGTTATATGTAATTTATTTATCAACCTTATATCTTTCATTTAGTAGCTACTGTTCTGGTTTTGTAGTATTATAATATTATTTTTTGTCAATTATTAAGATTGTAATATATATTGATATTATACCTTAATTATATTTAAAAAAAAAGGGAAAAAATAATTTCTTGTTTTTAAATAAATTAACTAACTAATTAGCTATTTTTAGCTTTAATTTTAAATGTTACTGTACAGATTTTATTTATGACATATTAACCTCCCTTTGTAGGCTTGACAATAAAATAATTTACTTCTAATTCTATAAGAAAAATAGAATTATTACAGGCTGCAAAAGGTAAAAAAAACAACAACTGAATTTTTAAAGTAAAACTGAGGGATAGAGGAAGTAAAAAAACTGTGAGCCAGCCCTAACATTTCAGTGCAACTGATTCAATATTTCAGGGGCTTCAAAGTAGTTTAGGGATATTGTGAAAGTGTCGTTTGTTTATTGGATTAAAAAAAAGTGAATGTTTTGGCTATAATAATCAATATCTGGCCTGAAAACAAATTAAAGGAAGTAGCTGTATTTGTAAAATGCTTATATAAAAACATATCTGTCTAGCTATCTTTCTATCTATCTATATGTATATAGACACAAAGATTATTTAATGAATTTGAAACATTTTTTAATTTTTTTTTTATGTGCAGAATTACACTATGCAGAGATCCAGAGTGAGTAATTTTTTTTTCAACCTTATATCTTTCATTTAGTAGCTACTGTTCTGATTTTGTAGTATTTTAATAATTTTTGTCAATTATAAAGATTGTAATAGATATTTTAATTATACTTTGATTATATTTGAAACAAAAAGCAAAAAAAAAAAAATTTCTTGTTTTTAAATAAATTAACTAATTAGATAATTTTAGCTTTAATTTTAAATGTACAGATTTTATTTATGACATATTTACTTCCCTTTGTAGGTTTGACAATTAAATAATTTACTTTTAATTCTATAACAAAAATAGAATTGTTACAGGCTGCAAAAAATAAAAAAAAAACAACAAATAAATTTTTAAAGTGAAACTGAGAGATAGAGGAAGTAAGAAACTGTGAGCCAGCCCTAACATTTCAGTGCAACTGATTCAATATTTCAGGGGCTTTAAAGTAGTTTAGGGATATTGTGAAGGTGTCGTTTGTTTATCGGATTAAAAAAAATTGAATGTTTTGGCTATAATAATCAATATAAGGCCTGTAAACAAATTAAAGGGAGTTGCTGGAGTTGTAAAATGCTTATATAAATACATATCTATCTAGCTATCTATACACACAGAGATTATTTAATGACTTTGAAACATTTTATTTAACTTTTTTTATGTGCTGGAGGAGTGCTAATGGACGCAGCAGTGGGTATGTGATTTTTTTAAACCATATATCTTTCATTTAGTAGCTACTGTCCTGAGTTTGTAGTATTTTAATATTTTTTTGTCAATTATCAAGATTGTAATAGATATTAAAATTATACCTTGATTATATTTAAAACAAAAGGCAAAACAAAAAATTTCTTGTTTTTAAATCAATTAACTAATTAGCTAATTTTAGCTTTAATTTTAAATGTTACTGTACAGATTTTATTTATGACATATTTACCTCTCTTTGTAGGCTTGACAATAAAATAATTTACTTTTAACTCTATAAGAAAAATAGAATTGTTACAGGCTGCAAAAGGTAATAAAAAAACAACAAATAAATTTTTAAAGTGAAACTCAGAGAAAGAGGAAGTAAGAAACTTCGAGCCAGCCCTAACATTTCAGTGCAACTGATTCAATATTTCAGGGGCTTCAAAGTAGTTTAGGGATATTGTGAAAGTGTCATTTGTTTATTGGATTTTAAAAAAGTGAATGTTTTGGCTATAATAATCAATATAAGGTCTGAAAACAAATTAAAGGGACTAGCCGGAATTGTAAAATGCTTATATAAATACATAACTATCTATCTATCTATCTCTCTATCTATCTATGTATATAGTAGGATAGAGATTATTTAATGATTTTGAAACATTTTATATATTTTTTTGTATGTTTTTAGCTATAATAATCAATATAAGGCCTGAAAAAAAATTAAAGGGAGTAGCCGGAATTGTAAAATGCTTATATAAATATATATCTATCTATCTATCTCTCTATCTATATAGTAGGATAGAGATTATTTAATGATTTTGAAACATTTTATATATTTTTTTTATGTGATAAAGAAATCAAGGCATTACTAGCACATTATGTGTAATTTTTTTTTCAACCTTATATCTTTCATTTAGTAGCTACTGTTCTGGTTTTCTAGTATTTTATTATTTTTTGGTCAATTATCAAGATTGTAATAGATATTAAAATTATACCTTGATTATATTTAAAAGAAAAGGCAAAACAAAAATTTCTTATTTTTAAATCAATTAACTAATTAGCTAGCTTTAGCTTTAATTTTAAATGTTACTGTACAGATTTTATTTATGACATATTTACCTCCCTTTGTAGGCTTGACAATAAAATAATTTACTTTTAACTCTATAAGAAAAATAGAATTATTATAGGCTGCAAAAGGTAAAAAAAAACAACAAATAAATTTTTAAAGTGAAACTCAGATATAGAGGAAGTAAAAAACTTCGAGTCAGCCCTAACTTTTCAGTGCAACTGATTCAATATTTTAGGGGCTTCAAAGTAGTTTAGGGATATTGTGAAAATGTTGTTTGTTTATTGGATTTTAAAAAAGTGAATGTTTTGGCTATAATAATCAATATAAGGCCTGAAAACAAATTAAAGGGAGTTGCCGGAATTGTAAAATGCTTATATAAATACATAACTATCTATCTATCTATCTCTCTATCTATCTATGTATATAGTAGGATAGAGATTATTTAATGATTTTGAAACATTTTATATATTTTTTTGTATGTTTTTAGCTATAATAATCAATATAAGGCCTGAAAAAAAATTAAAGGGAGTAGCCGGAATTGTAAAATGCTTATATAAATATATATCTATCTATCTATCTCTCTATCTATATAGTAGGATAGAGATTATTTAATGATTTTGAAACATTTTATATATTTTTTTTATGTGATAAAGAATTCACGGCAATACTGGCACATTATGTGTAATTTTTTTTTCAACCTTATATCTTTCATTTAGTAGCTACTGTTCTGGTTTTCTAGTATTTTATTATTTTTTGGTCAATTATCAAGATTGTAATAGATATTAAAATTATACCTTGATTATATTTAAAAGAAAAGGCAAAACAAAAATTTCTTATTTTTAAATCAATTAACTAATTAGCTAGCTTTAGCTTTAATTTTAAATGTTACTGTACAGATTTTATTTATGACATATTTACCTCCCTTTGTAGGCTTGACAATAAAATAATTTACTTTTAACTCTATAAGAAAAATAGAATTATTATAGGCTGCAAAAGGTAAAAAAAAACAACAAATAAATTTTTAAAGTGAAACTCAGATATAGAGGAAGTAAAAAACTTCGAGTCAGCCCTAACTTTTCAGTGCAACTGATTCAATATTTTAGGGGCTTCAAAGTAGTTTAGGGATATTGTGAAAGTGTTGTTTGTTTATTGGATTTTAAAAAAGTGAATGTTTTGGCTATAATAATCAATATAAGGCCTGAAAACAAATTAAAGGGAGTTGCCGGAATTGTAAAATGCTTATATAAATACATTTCTATCTAGCTATCTATCTATCTCTCTATACACACAGAGATTATTTAATGACTTTGAAACATTTTATTTAAATTTTTTTTTTGCTGAAGGACTAGTAAACATGGATGCTGGGTTATGTCATTTCTTTCTCTAACCTTATATCTTTCATTTAGTAGCTACTGTTCTGGTTTTGTAGTATTATAATATTTTTTTTGTCAATTATTAAGATTGTAATATATATTGATATTATACCTTAATTATATTTAAAATAAAAGGGAAAAAAAAAATTCTTGTTTTTAAATAAATTAACTAAATAATTAGCTAGCTTTAGCTTTAATTTTAAATGTTACTGTACAGATTTTATTTATGACATATTTACCTCCCTTTGTAGGCTTGACAATAAAATAATTTACTTCTAATTCTATAAGAAAAATAGAATTATTACAGGCTGCAAAAGGTAAAAAAAAAAAACAACAGAATTTTTAAAGTAAAACTGAGGGATAGAGGAATTAAAAAAACTGTGAGCGAGCCCTAACATTTCAGTGCAACTGATTCAATATTTCAGGGGCTTTAAAGTAGTTTAGGGATATTGTGAAAGTGTCGTTTGTTTATTGGATTAAAAAAAAAGTGAATGTTTTGGCTATAATAATCAATATAAGGCCTGAAAACAAATTAAAGGAAGTAGCCATAGTTTTAAAATGCTTATATAAAAAAATATCTATCTAGCTATCTTTCTATGTATCTATATGTATATAGACACAGAGATTATTTAATGAATTTGAAACATTTTTTTAATTTTTTTTTATGTGCAGAATTAAACTATGCCGAGAGCCGGAGTGAGTAGATTTTTTTTTCAACCTTATATCTTTCATTTAGTAGCTACTGTTCTGATTATGTAGTATTTTAATAATTTTTTGTCAATTATAAAGATTCTAATAGATATTTTTATTATACTTTAATTATATTTAAAACAAAAAGCAAAAAAAAAAAATTCTTCTTTTTAAATAAATTAACTAATGAGCTAATTTTAGCTTTAATTTTAAATATTACTGTACAGATTTTATTTACTAAATATTTACCTCCCTTTGTTGGTTTGACAATAAAATAATTTACTTTTAATTCTATAACAAAAATAGAATTGTTACAGGCTGCAAAAGGTAAAAAAAAAACAACAAATAAATTTTTAAAGTGAAACTTAGAGAAAGAGGAAGTAAGAAACTTTGAGCCAGCCCTAACATTTCAGTGCAACTGATTCAATATTTCAGAGGCTTCAAAGTAGTTTAGGGATATTGTGAAAGTGTCATTTGTTTATTGGATTAAAAAAAAGTGAATGTTTTAGCTATAATGATCAATATAAGGCCTGAAAACAAATTAAAGGGAGTTGCTGGAGTTGTAAAATGCTTATATAAATACATATCTATCTTATTATCTATCTATCTATACACACAGAGATTATTTAATGATTTTGAAACATTTTATTTAACTTTTATTATGTGCTGGAGGAGTGCTAAAGGACGCAGCAATGGGTATGTGTTTTTTTTTTCAACCTTATATCTTTCATTTAGTAGCTACTGTCCTGATTTTGTAGTATTTTAATATTTTTTTGTCAATTATCAAGATTGTAATAGATATTAAAATTATACCTAGATTATATCTAAAACAAAAGGCAAAAAAAAATTACTGTTTTTAAATCAATTAACTAATTAGCTAGTTTTAGCTTTAATTTTAAATGTTACTGTACAGATTTTATTGATGACATATTTACCTCCCTTTGTAGGCTTGACAATAAAAAAATTAACTGCTAATTCTATAAGAAAAATAGAATTATTATAGGCTGCAAAAGGTAAAAAAAAACAACAAATAAATTTTTAAAGTGAAACTCAGATATAGAGGAAGTAAAAAACTTCGAGTCAGCCCTAACTTTTCAGTGCAACTGATTCAATATTTTAGGGGCTTCAAAGTAGTTTAGGGATATTGTGAAAGTGTTGTTTGTTTATTGGATTTTAAAAAAGTGAATGTTTTGGCTATAATAATCAATATAAGGCCTGAAAACAAATTAAAGGGAGTTGCCGGAATTGTAAAATACTTATATAAATACATTTCTATCTCTGTGGCATTTTACGTCTCGAGAGACGATCTTTTCCCTTTGCAACTTCTTGTGTGACTAAAGAGGCCAATCCTTGATACACAGCTGCGATCGCAGGTTGGGCATATATAATCACCAGGCGCCGTTGCATTTTCACCCTTCTTTCTGCTTCTGTTGTGTATGGCATCTGCAATCTTTGACCCGTCCTTTATGCTCTCTCTCCATGAGGATCTGTCCAGTGCCACCTCTTCCCAGTTGCCAGTGTCGATTTTGAAGAGCTTCATGTCGCGTTTGCATACATCCGTATAACGTAAAAGTGGGCGACCAGCGGCTCTCCTGCCTTCTATCAGATCGCCATACAGGATGTCCTGTGGAAGTCGACCTTCTGGCATTCTACGAACGTGGCCAAGCCAGCCAAGGCGTCTGCTGCTGATAACAGAGCGGATGTCCTGGCACCCTGCTCTTTGTAGCACTTCCTCATTGGTTATCTTATCTTGCCACCTTATTTTAAAGATCCGCCTTAGGCATCGGAGGTGGAAAACATTCAGCTTTTTTTCCTGCCATGAGTAGGTTGACCAATGACCATGTTTCACTTCCGTACAGCAAGGTGCTCAACACACAGGTCCGGTAGACTAGGGCTTTAGTACTGTTAGTCAGCAATATGTTGTCCCAGACTCTTTTCTGCAGCCGTGACATGGTGGCCATTGCCTTGGCTATCCTGTTGTTTATGTCTTTATCCAGTAGAGTGTTGTTGGATATGATGGAGCCAAGGTAACAAAAGTGATCAACAATTTCTAGTGGTTGGCCATTAATGCTTACTTGAGGTGCAGTGTTTGTGTTTTGGACAAGTATCTTAGTCTTGCTTTGACTGATGTTTAAGCCGAACTTCTGGCAAGCAGCAGATAATTTGTCAACCAGGCACTGTAGCTGAATATCAGAATCAGCCACAATAGCTGCATCATCAGCATACAGGAGTTCCCTGACGAGTAGCTTCCTAACCTTGGTTTTTGCCCGCAGCCTTGAAACATTAAATAGTTTTCCAGAGGATCTTGTATGGAGAAACACACCTTCGTTTATGTCGTTGTACGCATAATGCAGTAGACAGGAGAAGAATATGCCAAACAGAGTAGGTGCGAGCACACATCCCTGCTTGACACCACTGCAAACCTCAAAAGGTGCTGATTGGGCTCCATTGAATTTGACAGTGCATTTAGTTTCCTCGTGAAAACACTCAATGAACTGCAGTAGTTTGGGAGGGCAACCTATTTTCCTCAGGAGTTTGAAAAGGCCACTTCTGCTGACCATGTCAAAAGCTTTAGTCAGATCAACAAAAACGATGTAAAGGGGTCTGTCTCTCTCTCTGAATTTCTCCTGCAGTAGTCGTAGAGAAGATATCATGTCTACAGTGGATCTACCACTCCTGAATCCACACTGAGACTCTGGGTAGACTCTAGAAGCTATCACTTGCAGCCTGGATAGTGCCACTCTAGCAAAGATCTTGCCCACTATACTGAGGAGAGAGATACCCCTGTAATTGTTGCAGTCACTCCGATCCCCTTTGTTCTTGTATATTGTGACTATAGTTGCGTCACGCATGTCCTGTGGGACATGACCTGTTTCCCAACAGCGGCAGAGGAGAATATAGAGTTCAGGGAGCAGGAGTGATTCGTTGACTTTCACTACTTCCACTGGGATACCATCACTCCCAGGAGATTTTCTATTTTTTATGCAGTTAATTGCTTTTTTAAGGTCACTGAGGCTCGGAAGATCATCTAGGCATTCCAGTACTGGAAGATCTGGTAGAGAAGCCAGGGCGACATCGTCTACTGTGTTCTGTGTGGCATAGACTTCGAGGTAGTGTTCTGTCCAGCGTTCTAGCTGCTTGGTTTGATCAGTAATTTTTTCTCCTGATTTGGATAGAAGGGGGGCAGGCTTAGACACTGTTGGACCCAGGGCCGCTTTAATGCCATCAAATAGAGCTTTGCTATTTCCTGCGTGGAGACTGTCTTGGATTCTGTTGCAGGTATCCCTCCAAAAGTTGTTAGCACATTTTCTAGCCATTTGTTTCGCCTCTTTATTAGCAATTTTGAAGGCCTCCAAAGATCTTGGACTTGGCTTTGTCTTGAGAGCGAGTTGTGCAGATCGCTTTTTCTCGATGCAAGGTTCCATTTGTGCTAGATTTGCCTCAAACCAGTCTACATTTTTGTGTTTTTGAGGCCCAAAGGCGGTGATTGCCGAACTGTAGATTACATCTCTTAATTTCTCCCATCTGATAGAGATGTCTTCTTCATTACTTAACGAGGGGATTGAACTGTTCAAAAGCTCGCCAAAGAGTGCACACTTCTCTGGGTCACCTACATGGTTGACGTTAATTCTATCTAGCTATCTATCTATCTCTCTATACACACAGAGATTATTTAATGACTTTGAAACATTTTATTTAAATTTTTTTTTTGCTGAAGGACTGGTAAACATGCAAGCTGGGTTATGTCATTTCTTTCTCTAACCTTATATCTTTCATTTAGTAGCTACTGTTCTGGTTTTGTAGTATTATAATATTTTTTTTTGTCAATTATTAAGATTGTAATATATATTGATATTATACCTTAATTATATTTAAAATAAAAGGGAAAAAAAAATTCTTGTTTTTAAATAAATTAACTACATAATTAGCTATTTTTAGCTTTAATTTTAAATGTTACTATACAGATTTTATTTATGACATATTAACCTCCCTTTGTAGGCTTGACAATAAAATAATTTACTTCTAATTCTATAAGAAAAATAGAATTATTACAGGCTGCAAAAGGTAAAAAAAAAAAAAAAAGAATTTTTAAAGTAAAACTGAGGGATAGAGGAATTAAAAAAACTGTGAGCGAGCCCTAACATTTCAGTGCAACTGATTTAATATTTCAGGGGCTTTAAAGTAGTTTAGGGATATTGTGAAAGTGTCGTTTGTTTATTGGATTAAAAAAAAAGTGAATGTTTTGGCTATAATAATCAATATAAGGCCTGAAAACAAATTAAAGGAAGTAGCCATAGTTTTAAAATGCTTATATAAAAAAATATCTATCTAGCTATCTTTCTATCTATCTATATGTATATAGACACAGAGATTATTTAATGAATTTGAAACATTTTTTTAATTTTTTTTTATGTGCAGAATTAAACTATGCCGAGAGCCGGAGTGAGTAGATTTTTTTTTCAACCTTATATCTTTCATTTAGTAGCTACTGTTCTGATTATGTAGTATTTTAATAATTTTTTGTCAATTATAAAGATTCTAATAGATATTTTTATTATACTTTAATTATATTTAAAACAAAAAGCAAAAAAAAAAATCTTCTTTTTAAATAAATTAACTAATGAGCTAATTTTAGCTTTAATTTTAAATATTACTGTACAGATTTTATTTACTAAATATTTACCTCCCTTTGTTGGTTTGACAATAAAATAATTTACTTTTAATTCTATAACAAAAATAGAATTGTTACAGGCTGCAAAAGGTAAAAAAAAACAACAAATAAATTTTTAAAGTGAAACTTAGAGAAAGAGGAAGTAAGAAACTTCGAGCCAGCCCTAACATTTCAGTGCAACTGATTCAATATTTCAGAGGCTTCAAAGTAGTTTAGGGATATTGTGAAAGTGTCATTTGTTTATTGGATTAAAAAAAAGTGAATGTTTTAGCTATAATGATCAATATAAGGCCTGAAAACAAATTAAAGGGAGTTGCTGGAGTTGTAAAATGCTTATATAAATACATATCTATCTTATTATCTATCTATCTATACACACAGAGATTATTTAATGATTTTGAAACATTTTATTTAACTTTTATTATGTGCTGGAGGAGTGCTAAAGGACGCAGCAATGGGTATGTGTTTTTTTTTTCAACCTTATATCTTTCATTTAGTAGCTACTGTCCTGATTTTGTAGTATTTTAATATTTTTTTGTCAATTATCAAGATTGTAATAGATATTAAAATTATAACTAGATTATATCTAAAACAAAAGGCAAAAAAAAATTACTGTTTTTAAATCAATTAACTAATTAGCTAGTTTTAGCTTTAATTTTAAATGTTACTGTACAGATTTTATTTCTGACATATTTACCTCCCTTTGTAGGCTTGACAATAAAAAAATTAACTGCTAATTCTATAAGAAAAATAGAATTATTACAGGCTGCAAAAGGTAAAAAAAAACAACAAAAGAATTTTTAAAGTAAAACTGAGAGATAGAGAAAGTAATAAACTGTGAGCCAGCCCTAACATTTCAGTGCAACTGATTCAATATTTCAGGGGCTTCAAAGTAGTCAAGGGATATTGTGAAAGTGTCGTTTGTTTATTGGATTTTAAAAAAGTGAATGTTTTAGCTATAATAATCAATATAAGGCCTGAAAACAAATTAAAGGGAGTTGCTGGAGTTGTAAAATGCTAATATAAATACATATCTATCTAGCTATCTCTCTATACACACAGAGATTATTTAATGATTTTGAAACATTTTATTTAACTTTTTTTATGTGCTGAAGGAGTGCTGAGAGCTGTGGCTACGGGTATGTCATTTTTTTCTTTAACCTTATATCTTTCATTTAGTAGCTACTGTTCTGGTTTTGTAGTATTTTAATGTTTTTTTGTCAATTATCAAGATTGTAATAGATATTGAAATTATACCTTAATTATATTTAAAACAAAAGGGAAAAAAAAAATTCTTGTTTTTAAATAAATTAACTAATTAGCTAATTTTAGCTTTAATTTTAAATGTTACTGTACAGATTTTATTTATGACATATTTACCTCCCTTTGTAGGCTTGACAATAAAATAATTTACTTCTAATTCTATAAGAAAAATAAAATTATTACAGGCTGCAAAAGGTAAAAAAAAAAAAAAACAACAAATAAATTTTTAAAGTCAAACTTAGAGATACAGAAATTTATAAACTTCGAGCCAGTCCTAACATTTCAGTGGAACTGATTCAATATTTCAGGGGCTTCAAAGTAGTTTAGGGACATTGTGAAAGTGTTGTTTATTTATTGGATTTAAAAAAAGTGAATGTTTCGGCTATAATAATTAATATAAGGCCTGAAAACAAATTAAAGGAAGTAGCCGAAGTTGTAAAATGCTTATATAAATGCATATCTCTCTAGCTATCTATCTATCTCTTTATACACACAGAGAGTATTTAATGATTTTGAAACATTTTATTTAACTTTTTTTATTTGCTGAAGGAGTGCTAGAGGCCATTGCGACAGGTGTGTCATTTCTTTTTTTTAACCTTATATCTTTCATTTAGTAGCTACTGTTATGGTTTTGTAGTATTTTAATATTTTTTTGTCAATTATCAAGATTGTAATAGTATTAAAATTATACCTAGATTATATTTAAAACAAAAGGCAAAACAAAAAATCTTGTTTTTAAATAAATTAACTAATTAGCTAATTTTAGCTTTAATTTTAAATGTTACTGTACAGATTTTATTTATGACATATTTACCTCCCTTTGTAGGCTTGACAATAAAATAATTTACTTCTAATTCTATAAGAAAAATAGAATTATTACAGGCTGGAAAAGGTAAAAAAAAAACAAACAACAAATTAATTTTTAAAATGAAACTGAAAGATAGAGGAAGTAAAAAACTGCGAGCCAGCCCTAACATTTCAGTGCAACTGATTCAATATTTCAGGGGCTTCAAAGTAGTTTAGGGACATTGTTAAAGTGTTGATTATTTACTGGATTTAAAAAAAGTGAATGTTTCAGCTATAATAATCAATATAAGGCCGGAAAACAAATTAAAGGGAGTTGCCGGAGTTGTAAAATGCTTATATAAATACATATCTATCTAGCTATCTATCTATACACACAGAGAGTATTTAATGATTTTGAAACATTTTATTTAACTATTTTTATGTGCTGAAGGAGCGCTAGGAGCAATCGCCATGGGTATGTCATTTCTTTATTAACCTTATATCTTTTATTTAGTAGCTACTGTCCTGGTTTTGTAGTATTTTAATGTTTTTTTGTCAATTATCAAGATTGCAATAGATATTAAAATTATACCTTGATTATATTTAAAACAAAAGGCAAAACAAAAAATTTCTTGTTTTTAAATCAACTAATTAGCTAATTTTAGCTTTAATTTTAAATGTTACTGTACAGATTTTATTTTTGACATATTTACCTCCCTTTGTAGGCTTGACAATAAAATAATTTAATTTTAACTCTAAAAGAAAAATAGAATTGTTACAGGCTGCAAAAGGTAAAAAAAAACAAAAAAGAATTTTTAAAGTGAAACTGAGAGATAGAGAAAGTAATAAACTGTGAGCCAGCCCTAACATTTCAGTGCAACTTATTCAATATTTCAGGGGCTTCAAAGCAGTTAAGGGATATTGTGAAAGTGTCATTTGTTTATTGGATTAAAAAAAAAAGTGAATGTTTTGGCTCCAATAATCAATATAAGACCTGAAAACAAATTAAAAGGAGTAGCAGGAGTTGTAAAATGCTTATATAAATACATCCCATCTATCTATCTCTCTATCTATACACACAGAGATTATTTAATGATTTTGAAACATTTTATTTAACTTTCTTTATGTGCTGAAGGAGTGCTGGTAGCAATGACCTCCGGTATGTCATTTCTTTTTTTTTAACTATATATCTTTCATTTAGTAGCTACTGTTATGGTTTTGTAGTATTTTAATATTTTTTTGTCAATTATCAAGATTGTAATAGTATTAAAATTATACCTAGATTATATTTAAAAGAAAAGGCAAAACAAAAAAATCTTGTTTTTAAATAAATTAACTAATTATCTAATTTTAGCTTTAATTTTAAATGTTACTGTACAGATATTATTTATGACATATTTACCTCCCTTTGTAGGCTTGACAATAAAATAATTTACTTTTAACTCTATAAGAAAAATAGAATTGTTACAGGCTGCAAAAGGTAAAAAAAAAAACAACAGAATTTTTAAAGTGAAACTGAGAGATAGAGAAAGTAAAAAATTGTGAGCCAACTCTAACAATTCAGTGCAACTGATTCAATATATATATATATGTATCTCTCTCTATATTTTTTAATTTAATATATATATATATATATATATATATATATTTATTTAATATATGTAGGTCCCTGGCACCATGGAGGAAAGGGAAAGGCTGGTATGCAATTTATTTATTAACCTTATATCTTTCGTATAGAAGTTACTGTCTTCGTTTTTGTAATATTATAATATTTTTTTTGTCAATTATCTAGATTGTAATAGACATTTAAATTATACCTTGATTGTATTTGAAAAATGAAAAAAGAAAATGTTTTTAAATAAATTAACTTATTAACTAATTTTAGCTTTCATTTTAAATGTTACTGTACAGATTTAATTTATTATAAATTTACCTCCCTTTGTAGGTTTGACAATAAAAAGATTTACTTGTAATTCTATAACAAAAATAGAATTATTACAGGGTGCAAAATCTGAGAAAGAAAAACAAACAAACAAAAGATTTTATTAGTGAAACCGAGAGATTGAGAATGTAAGAAACTGAGAAAAAGGCTTAACATTTTATTGGAACTGATTCTATATTTCAGGGGCTTAAAAGTAGTTTAGGGATATCGCTAAAGCGTCGTTTGTTTTTTGGATTAAAAAATAGGTGAATGTTTCGGCTATAATAATCAATATAAGGCCTGGAGACAAATCAAAGGAAGTAGCCGGAGGTGTGATATGGTTATCTAAATATGTATTTATAAATATTTGCATTCTCCTTCATGAAGCACCGCATGTACAGTTCTGGTCAAACGCCTGGATACAGTTATCACTGGGTTCAACTGTTCAGGACTTGGGCTCCTTGTGTCAGACTCGATCGCAGATCAAGATCAAGACTGCTTGACTGTACTTGACAGTAGTCTGCCACGTACAAAACCACACCGGTGAATTAACCGGACTGTTAATCACATGACCAAATCCCAAGTGCCTGGCCTGAGTAGTATTCACTCTAGATGTTGCCTCAAACTTTGAAAGTCGTCTCAGTTGACCGTCTTGGCCGTCAAGCGCAGGCCACGGGCGATTTGCATCAGCTGACTACACACACACACCACTACCACCATTTGTGTCACCAACAGGTTTATTACACTATATATATATATATATGTATATATATATATATATAATATATATATTCTTTAAGGTGCAGGTTAATCTATTTCATAATATGACATAAGTCTTTACGGTTAAGAGACAGAACGAGATATATATATATATAAAGGGTGACCAATCTGACTGCTTCAACTATGAAGTCATAACACATCTTTCAGTAGTAGGAAAGTTGAAGTTGTGTTGAAATGAGCCCTTTTTTTTCGACGGCGAATGCGTAAAATGGATTTACTATCAGTGATGGAAGAAATGCTCCATAACAATAATAATGCAGTTGAAGCCGCCACCCTTATTCGCATAAAATTA